>JARJLU010009073.1:0-108326 GCA_030272975.1 Sparidentex hasta | reverse complement strand
GAGAAAGGAATACCAAAGTAATAAATAATAGTAAAGTAATAAATAAACAAAATAAACAAGTTACTAACTACACAGAATGTAAACCAACAGTGAGCAGCATAAAACTGAAATAAAAAAGTACACAATAAGATTGAATAAAGTGACAAGTCCAGTGCACACTCAATAAGTGATGGAAGTGATAGGGAATGATATTGATTTGATTTGGCTCAGGTGACAGTGTCTCCACTGTCCCTCCTGCGACCAGATGTGGATGCATTAAACAGTCTGATGGCCTGAGGGAGAAACGACTTCCTCAGGCGTTCCGTGTTAGATCGGGGTGGGATGAGTCTGCTGCTGAAGGTGCTGCTGTGTGAGTTTAGCACCTGGTGGAGAGGGTGAATGTTGTTGTCCAGGATACTATGCAGTTTGCACAGCATCCTCCTCTCAGACACCACCACCAAAGAGCCCAGTTGGACCCCCAGGACGGAGCCAGCCTTCCTGATGATCCTACTGATCTTGTTGGCGTCTGCTGCCCTCAGCCTACTGCCCCAGCACACAACCCCAAAAAAGATGGCACTGGCTACCACCGACTGGTAGAACATCCTCAGCATGATGTTACAGACATTGAAGGACCTGAGTCTCCTCAGGAAATAGAGTCGGCTCTGGCCCTTCTTGTACACAGCCTCTGTGTTCTTGGCCCAGTCCAGTTTGTTATCCAGGTGGACTCCAAGGTATTTGTAATCCTGGACCACCTCAACAGTCACACCGTTGATGGAGACAGGTGTGTGTTTAAGTGCTAGTTTGGCAAAACATAAATTTACCTCAGTGAACAAATCACTTCCTGTTGTCTTCCCTTTCATTGACTGCATTGCTGCTAGCTCCTCATTTATCTCAAAGTCTTTTGTTATCCCACGTACAAAGATGAGTGACTGGGCTGTGTCGTGGACATCACAGCTCTCGTCTAGAGCCAAGGAAATTGTCTGCTTTGCAGCTGAATCTCCAGGTTTCCCGCGATGTCCTAAATCATTCTCGTTACAGTTCGCCTGGAAAGCAGCACGTTCAAACACCTCTTTTTTCTCTGGGCATATTAGTCCACCAAACGATCCTGAATAAACACTTCAGAAAATGGCTTACTGTTTTTGGCAATTTTGTGGGATATCACAAAGCTGGTCTTGACTGCTGCAACCCTGGATGTGCAACCACTGGTAAAAAAAAAAAAAAATTGCTAGCAAGGCTTCAGATGTCTGTGGCCGCTCTGCATCAGTCAAGTTGTTGGATTTCTCTGCGTATTTAGTATTGTAGTAGCGGCAAACCTTCTTGCAGCTGCATGTATGGATGTGCCATCCTGGAGGAGCTGGACTACATGTGCAAAGTGATTGGGCTGCAGATACCACCTTATGCTACCGGTAGTGACAAGGACGCTAGCAGAACACAAAACTAAGGAAGAAGCATTCAGGAAGGATAAGGAGAGAACAATTGTCTGAGGCCACCAAATGCAAAATCATTACCCTTTTGGGGGTTGTCTCTGCCTCTCCATTGCACCTGTTATTACTTTGCTTTGCACCAAAGCAGGTGAAATTTCTTCAGAATCATTTGTGCTTCCTAAATGGACAGATTGATATCCCTTAAGTTTAACTGACTTGGTGTTAAGGTTAGGGTTAGGGTTGCTGTGATGATGAAGGGTCACCTTCATGTTTTTGTCCTCCTTTTTTTCCCTCCTGTCGTGTTTTTTTGTCATGTCCTCCGACTGACAAAATCACTCAACAACTGATTGACTCATCAACTTTCATACATATTTAGCTGAGTGTTATCTGCAGTGTTGTGGTCAGAAAAGCTGTGTGACTGAATACGAGACAAGTAACTTAATAAGGAGGGTTTTGAACAAAATCCTGAGGGACACCATAAACTAGGCTATAAGGTTAAGGTACACAGTTTCTAACCAGGTTATTCTGTAGCCCAAGTCCTTGGGGTTGGATGTATAAGCACATATACTGTACTGCAATTTTTCACATCAAAAGGGGTTCCGTCTAGCTGCTTTTAAAATGTTTGGAAGACAAACAGTTGTCGGAGTCAAGGAAGGAGATTAGGAGCAATTGACTTAAGAAGGTGACCAGGGGTCAAGTTGGTTGGTACAGAAAGGTGAGTAAGGTAGTAGAGTGGTAGATAAGTTACTGGTGAGTATAAGGTCTAGGTGGTTCCAACATATTGGATGAGGCAAAGGGAACTCTGAAGTTGACCACCTGGCATTTCTAAAGCATCCATACAGACATGTACATACAATAGCTAAGGAGTTCATAATTAACACTGCATTTCCATCTGAAATCCAGCATGCGGGTGTTTTATAATTTTCACAATAGACGTTTGCATGCTGTAAAGACATTTAATGCAGTCTGCCTCCTTACACCTTTTGGCATCATCCTTGGCATTTCAGCAGCAATGTGGGTTGCACATTCTTGCCTTAACATTGTTTGTTTTTCAACTTCTCATGGGAAGTGGTGCAGTGGCATGTGTCAAGCCCTGTGCATACGCAATGGTTATAAATGAGGCCCCAGTGTCAGTATAATTCTGAACTTATTGAGGTGGGAACTCATTTTCTCTCCCATGATTCTGTGAACAGTAAAAGAAGAAAGTACGAATACGATGTGCAGTGTGTTTGCTCTTATAGGGAAAAGGCATATGAAAGTAGACTTCAGGCTTTAGGAAACAAAATGGATCAGATGAAACGGTCATATGCAGATAGGGTGAGGGGAACAAGAGCAAAATATAGAGGGATATATAAGAGACTGGATGTATGGATGATGCTGGAGTAAGCTTGTTTATTCTGGAATTTACATCCATAATAAAGTGAGAGAGCGAGAGAGAGCGGGCTGCAGGGCTTTAGGTTTGGGCTGATTAACTGATTGTGTGTGTGTGTGTGTGTGTGTGTGTGTCCGTCTGTCTGTTTGTGTACATATAGAAAGCTTGCATATGGTTTTGCAAACATATGCATGTTTTTGCTTTTTCACGCTGTGCGTCTTTAAATATCTGTATCTGCAGTTCAAAAGTTTGGAAACACCACAAAAGCTTGATTCAGTACAGTAAGATGGCTTGGAGGATTATGTATTTGAATAGTATTTTATGCTTTTAGTGCTTTTCCCAAATGGATGTGGTTTTGTAAGGAGTGTTTGTACCCTTTACAATCGGCAAGGAAAACTCTGAGCAACAGTTAAAAGAGACCATCATTACGTAACGAAAGGACCTGAATCTGAACCGCCTGCAGGAACGCCATTTTCATAGGCTGACCTCCTCTGCGCAATGATAGGAGATACCCGAGAGTGGGGCGTTCATCCCCAGAGTGCAGTTCGGTGTGTCCAGCAGTAAGACAGCAGTGTGGCTGCTCTGAGCTAAACATACAAATTGCTCTGTTGTTGGTTGTGCGAATCAACGGAAGTGTTTATATTCTGTCCCAGCTACAGAACAAAAGGAGAGACTGTGGTTACAGGTGAGTGTTGTCACGTTTTGATAGTATTTACAGTTGCCTATGAGTGTGGTGTACGAGTTAGCTCTGCTTAAGTCTGCTATGCAATGGCGTCTGAAGTGAGTTTAATGTTAATAATATTACGAGGGAGCTTGGTTGTCACAGTAAAATGTTAAAAGCATTTCGACATTTGTACACGTGAAACGACATCATATTTTTAATACGACAAGGACCAATACAGAGCTAAACACAAGATTTGCTCTGTTGTTGGCTCAATAATCAACACAAAAGTCTCCATCCTCCATCTGTGGATGTCAAGACTTCATGGATAAACTTGCTTGCTGCACAGTGCTTGAAATCTGCTGATAATTAATAACGAGCTTCTTCCTAATAAAACAAATAAATATTATAATAAATATTATTATAATATTATTATCCTGGCCACAGAATGGCCAGGATAAAAAAGTTTAGATAGAGAAATACAAGAAGAAAAAGCAGTAAGAGCGATAGAGGAAAAAGGAAGAAGCGAGCCAGTGTTGTGACAGTTGCTTAAATAGCCGCCTAGAGAGTTGAATCATTTACGCCAAAGAGATCCCTGATGTCCTGCCTTTCCAGCAGCAACTCTGCTTCCTCCTGGATACACAGTGCTGAGAGAGAACCCATTAATTAATATGGCTGGGTATTAAAGTTTTCTACAATAAAAAAAGGACACAAAGGGGGATTTAAGGAGTGAGTGTTTGCAGTGAGGACAAATTAATGAACACGTCAGCCTCTCAAGAGTAGAAATTCAATTTATAATGTGTCTCTATCAACTGTCTCTAGCACTGTAACCTTTTCCCACAGCACTTCTTTGTTTATCAAGCTGGTTTGACCACTGAGAATAACAGCTACATAAAAAGAACAAGGCCTGTAAAAGAGAAAACTTCACTAACAGAGGAAGAGAGCAATAGTCGCATTGCTAGGACGCCTCACACACATATTGCTTCCTATCTATAAGGTCACTTGGTTTGATGCAAACAATATTTTCACTGTGTTTTATTTCTTAGAATGTCAGACTTCTGATTCTGAAACTTTATACCGAAAAAAAAAAAAAAAAAAATCCTCATTAGCAATTGAAATGTATGAATTCTGTTCAAGAAGTAAGAACACAGCTACAATCTTTGGAGCCCAAGAGGTGACATGGATTTCATTATTTTTTAAACGTGCCACCGTTTCATTAATTTGCGCATGTTTTAGATTAAAGACACTTCCTAATATGTTACATCATTTCAGTTCTACCTGAAACATTTAGCCTAAATATAGTTTCCATAATTCAAAAAACACCATAATCACATCCTGGGTTATAAAATGATGATTTCAGAATCAGATTAGGCAATTGGGCGAGACACTAATGAATAAATATACACATTCTATGAGTTGAAATGTTTCCTGTGCCTCTGAGTTGACACAGTACAGGATATCAGCAGAGTACTAACTGCAAAACAAAATCTGATCTTTATTTTAACCCATCCAAGGATGAAGCTCATCACAGTGTAATTTCCAAGTGTAGGTCTAAACTCTATTCCCTACAACCTCACGAAAATGTCTGAACTGATCACACTTTAAACTGCAGAAGCATTTGATTTTAACACCTTAGTGATGCATGGATTACAGGTTTAACCATTGTCACCACAGTCAATCTGTGGGTTGGGAAGTCCTGGTCATAAAGCTAAAGATTGTGATTCATATCATCTGGGCTGCTCATGTCATTAATGAGGAAAACATCACATTAACTGCACAAGTGCGTCAGACTGTTAAAAGAGCTGTGCACAGTTACACATGCTGCACGTCAGTTTAACTGATTATCTAATTCTCTCTACAATTTTTAGTTCTGTGTTATAAATAAAAGAGTTCTAGATAATGGGATTTTTGGCATAAATTAAGCCGATGTCGCTACAGCTGTTAAAGCTGACGGACAGCTGATCCAGCTGTGATCAGCCGCTGCCGTCATCAGAAACGGAAGGTACTTCTCATTTCACTGACTCTGAACTATTAAAACGTGCAAGCGATTTATTCATATTTCGTTTTGACATGTCCTTGTGTTTTAGTCATTTGTGAAAGTTTGTTTAAAAGAAATCTCTCTGAAACTGCAGTGTCTCTTGTGAATAAGCCATAGAGCATCACAGTGTCTTCTGTGTCTTCTCTAATTCATCTTCTGCTTCTTATGCTTGTATTGTTCAGTGCTCGTTGTGAAACAGCTTTTGGGTGCATTAGCGCCATTTACTGGATTGCAGTGTGGATCAGAGTGATTTTAATCTCAACGTTAACATATGCTCTCAGCAGATGATAGTCAGACATATTCACCATATGACTGCGTGCACCGAACCGTGATGTTTGTACCTACTGGGTGCTCTAATATGTGTACTGTTACATACCTACTATCTACCTGCGATAAATGAATGTTTTTAACTGGGGGAGAGATCAGAGTTTTTCCTTTAGTAAAATCAATGAGTTTTTGCCGTTTTAGATCGCTATATGGAAATTGGATTTATGAGAAAGACTCTGTTATAGGTGAAGAAAAGGCTGCTGTGGGATGATACAAAGTGGCCCAATAGTTAAACATCACCATAATACACAATTTCAACTGTTTTGAAAAGCAAATATACAGGCCCTTATGTCTCATTGGACAAAAAAAAATAAAAAATTCAGTTGTTGTATGCTCTGCCATTTCTTCTCGACACATTTCATCCTGCTGTTAGCTAGTCTTATCACAGGCAGTGTCCCGTCACTCAGCATACACACAGATGTACACTGAGTTTGACAGGCAGATGACTGGCTTCCATTTAAAATTGTACCCATTCTCATGGATTTGGGGCTCGGCCCCTGGTAAAAGGGTGACGCCAGTGAGCAGGCAGTTGCAGTTGTAGTAAGGTCTCTTTTGGTAAACTGGACAGTAAATCTTCATTGTTGTCAGAGATTATCTGGTATCTGGTATACCTCATTAATGCCACACACTTAAAAAGGATTGTATGGTGACCACAGCAGCTCAATACTTTTTTATACGTTCTTACTTTTTAAATGCTAATACTTGTCAAGAGAAGACAGAATTGTCATTTGGTTAGAGTACAACTCCATGCTTTTTGTATTCTAGTGTATTCTATTCACAGAGAAGTTCAAGTGACCTAAACCATCTCCCTCCTGGCATAGGAACATACCCATATGTGTTGATAGCCATGGACATCATCTCTGTCCTCTCACAATGTATCAGACCTTCTCACTGTATGCTGGGTAATTAAAGGGACCTTGTGGGTGGCATGGCAACAAGGTGGAGATGGAATCCAGTGGAGATAGTAACTGGAGAGTGGCTTTGTGTTTTCATTACAGAGCAGGATACAGCTTGACAGAGGCCATTACTTTACTTTTGTGCTAGTTATAAGCAGATGGTCATGTATTGTCTGTGTGTTACTGCAGTTGAAAGCATGTACAGTGTGAGTATTAGTGCAGGTATTCTACTGTGTAGGTTCTAACAATGCACTTTATATTACTGAGAGAATTCTCTCTCTCCCGCCTCTACCGTACCTTTTCCCCCTCTCTCCCCTCCCGTTGTCACCTTCACCAGTGGTGCCATACATCTCTCTCAACAGGCTAATGGTTCAGAAACTGCAGGAGAGCAAGGTTTCTTTTTCTCCCCCTTTTTTTGGGAGGGTGAAGAGGGGGGCTACAGTATTCAAAAGTAGTCGAAGACGGGGGGAAAGAAATAAAAAAAAAGACTATGGTGTGACTACAGCTGTTCTTAAAGGGATACAAGGAAAGAAGAGGCAGTCTTTGAATTTCATCTGTGTGAAACCCCTTGAATGATGGTAGGAGAGGGTTCAAATGTCAAGCTGGTACTCACACCTGCCTGATGATGTGGACATATGAGAACATAATAACCACACTCAAATGCAAGACAAAACAAGCAGGCAGGGATCGACAATAAATGGTCTTGGTCTGTTTCAAAATGGACCTCTGAATGTCGGTTTGCGGCGTGAAAGTAAACAGACCATGAACAGAATGTATAATAGCAGATATGTGATTTTAGCATGTTTTTTAAAGCTAAAATGTTAACAAATCTACCAATAATCCTTCTGATCAAGCAATCTGTTCAAGAAGCAATCTTATAATTGAGCTGTATGAGTTACGTAGGCCTGTAAATGTATGCAGTCCTCTAGTGATTATCATGGTAGCATGTACTCATGTCAGTGTGGGTGTTTCTCTCATTATTGGGTCAAAAGCTGCTTATATCCTACACTGTGTACCTTGTCGATTCATTAAAGTCCAATAAAAAGTGTGAGAAAGTGATCCTACAGTAAAAACCTCTGAATCAATACTGTACAAGACTTTTCATCCCGTTTCTACCTATTAGTCATATTCACAATATGCATTTTTTTTTTTACGGCCTAATTATATTGATAATGATTAACATAAGTTACTGCTTTGTGAGCTCTTTTTGAAACCCAAGATTGTACATAAATACACACATCAGAGGCATTTAAATGTTTCTTCTACTTCTGCCAGTCACCAGAGTGATTTCATCGTGTGGGACTGTAATGTCATGTGTCCTCCTCTTGGAGAACAGGAAACAGACCAGACATAAAATGCAACAAATTATCATTTTTTTTTCCCCTTGTTCCGGACCACACCTACAGAACTACAGGCTACTACTACTACTAGCCACATGTATCTCCAGCTTTTACATAGCAAAAATGAAGACTTAATGAGACAACATACTGGACAAAAAGTCAAACTTTTTCCTCTCAGTGACTACTCTAAACCTTGTTCAGATAAAGCTGCTTCCTCAGATGAAGCTAGATGGAAAACACTTTTTTTTTAAATTCTGTGTAGTTTAATAAGCACCAGAGATGTGTGCTATGCCCAGGTCTTGGTTATGCATGTTTTCCTCTTGTATAGCAGTGGAGAGCGATTTATCACAAAACCACAGGGTCCTGGCTGGAGGAATGGGGTTATATTTCATATAGGCACTCTGTAGTGCATAACTATTGTTCTAGTGCTGCAGGGCCCCTTAAGAAAGGCAAGATTAGTATATTTCCTTGTACTGTGTGTGTGTGTGTGTGTGTGTGTGTGTGTGTGTGTGTGTGAGTGTGTGCGCTCACCTGTGTGGTTCTGTGTGTCCACGTGTAACAATTTTTGTCTGCATATAGTATATATCCACTTCAGCATGGATGTGTTTTGTCCTTTCTAGCAGCATATACACAGATATATGCGTGTGAAAACTAGACAGCAATTACTGCATAATTCTTTTGAATATGAAACCTTACCTGATCTTGACACTTTACCTGTTGTCTGGACATTGTCTGTGTTTTGATGTGCTGGTTGGCACCATTCCAGCCCTGGATAATGATTCATCTGTGACTATTGCAGGACTAGTCTATTTCAGTTGTAGCCTGTTGCTAGGCTTGCCGGCTGCACTGATCAACAGATTCTAAAATTCTGCTCCTATGATGGTGATAAATGACAGTAAAGCTATGGTCATTTTTGTTCTCTACAATTGTTACATTTATAAATCCCACCAGATCAATTCCTATTGAAGTCCTTCAAATACATGTGATGAGTTGGGCTCTTGTTTTCATGTGAAACTATGCAGCATGAGTAATAACACTCTACTTAAGACCATCTTGCAATGGGATCCGCAATGTCGTCAACATGTTCAAAATTCATAACTACAATATTAGCTACAACAGCCATTTTTGATCTAAGTACACAAGTGTAGAGTTTCCTTGCTGCATTTTGCATGTCTGTGATGCTATCTTGGTAACAAAATCTCTCCTGGCCTTACATTAGCATACCACTCAGATTACGTGTAATTTTTCCCTTATTTCCTTTAGTGATCTTGATGAGGTTTTTCCCCTGCTGAGTTCCCTATTCCTACATAACTGTTCACTGCCTTTCAGATGATCCTCTGCATATCATTATTGTCTCCCTACAGCCTGGTTTTTAGAGTACCCAATTTTTCTTGAGATTGTTATGTCTACATATAACCCAAAGTAGTCAGTGTAGGTAATGATTAATGATGTCCTGTAGTGATCAAGACACTGCTTGCTCCAAACAAGTTTTTGGTGCTAATCGCTATCATAGATATGTGTGCTGGGAGCAGTTCTCTGAAGCTAAAGCTTCAGGGTAGTGATGACTGACCAAGATAATTCTTAATGTGAATGAAAACACAGTCTGACAAAGTACAGCATGTGGAAAGCAAAGAGCCAACAAACTTGCACTATCACAAGGGGATGATACAAAAGACTTTGGCAGGCAAATAGAACATCTCAAGACTTAAAAATACTTTTTTAAAAAAGTCTCTTGAACTGAATGTGTATACTCAACTGGATTTTCTTTTTTTTTTCTTTTCTTTTTTTTCTTTTTTAGAATTTATATCTTGAATTTAATAAATACATATACTCATATCAAGAATGTGAAGTCTAGGGAGGATTTGACCACGTACACTTGAGTGACAACTACTTCATGTTTCTTATACCACTTTTCCACCAGGGACTACATCAGAGTCAGTTGACCCAGGTGTAAATGCAGAGTTTACACATTCCCATAGACAATCTTAGCGGGTTTAAGTGAGTCAGAGCTAGTAGAGTAGCAGTCTGGCCAGCCAGACACAGTAGCTATTTGTAAAATATGACGTTTTTGCTGGTGAAACATTTTGAAATTATATGTTCAGGTTTTAATTAAACTTTTTTTTTGTTCCATGTACTGTTCTCTCCTAGCTAAAGAGAAAGAAAGAGAAAGAAACATCATCAACTTAAAAAGAAGATTATCCAGAGTGATAAAAACAAATCCAACCAACAAAAAATGTAATGCTATAAAGAAAGAAATATTTTCAATCAGCCCCAAGTTTTAAGGCAAATAAAATGTCTTATAAATAGGGAAACCCCACATAAATAAAGACTGAGCTACGATAAACTGGATAATGAAAACAGTAGCCATAATTGAATGTCTACAAAGAACATAGAGCATTTGAATCCATCACTGTATTTCCATCAGGTTTGATAGAGTCCAACTGCAGTCCAGCTGATCAGAGGCTAACCAACTGGAGCTCGACCCAGCAGTGGTCCAATCACCATAAATCAGGCAGGCAGTATGCCAGGCCGAGGGAGATTTAAATGCCAGAACAAGACGTGAGTCTGACATAGTGGAACCTGCTGGCAATAGCCCCATCATTGACCAATCCCATATCCAGCCCCTTGTTCATATGTGGCACAGTCTTGTGTCATACAGATGATGTGAAGATCAAAGTTGTGGTCCTGTGTGACAATATGTCAAAAATAAGATTATCTGCTGTGGAGCCGGGGTACTATGGGACCACGGACCAAGATGACGGCTTAACGTGGTGTCTCTGTCAGCCTTGCATTAGATAATATTAAAACCCAAACTTATCAATGCCAACTAAACTAAGATAATGTCAAAAGCGACCACAGTCAAAGACTGTGACATTTTCACCAGGAGATGGGCTCCCCATAAACTGATGGTCAACACCTCATCAACTGAGCAAGGTGCTGATAGCATGGCAGATCTGACAGCTGTACTGTCCAAACTAAAATCACTGTGTTCTGAGTTTGGAGGATATGGATCTAAACTGGAAAATATAGATGATCACCAGTGGAGGTGAAGCAAAACGTCACTTCCAATACTACACGAATGGAGGAAGCTGAAAACCAGATAATGTTGGCGGAAGAGCACCTGGAGAAAAATAATACTGAGTTAATCAACGCCATGAAACGCATCACCTACCTGGAATCAAAGACCAAAGACCTGGAGTTTTGGAGCCGGAGAAAAAACCTGTGGTTGTTTGGCCTCCGGGAAGGAGCCGAGGGAAACCGGCCACTTTTAGAGTTCATACATGAGATGCTGCTGCGCTGGCTCGAGCTGGAAACCAGCAGATCCTTCACCTCGGAAAGAGTTCACCGGACCCTGGCGCCACCGAGACCAAACCAGAACAAAGCAGTCCTCATTCAGTTTTGGAGATTCCAGGATCAGGAATTTGTCTTCCGCACCACTAAACAACTGAACATTACGCAAGAGGTAAAAAAAAAACTTTTCTTCTCTCAGCTGAGACCATCAGCGATATGAGTACAATGCAGACAAAAAAAATGTTTGTGGAAAACGGAACTTTCTGAGGATTTCAGTATAAGCTGTGCAAAATGAGGGTCCTCCACATCGGGAAGATTCACCTCTTTTCATCACCAAAAGCGGCGGAGGATTTCCATCGCGGACTTGGATGAGAAGGCGCAGCTTATACTGATGGCTCACCAATATTTAAAGGTACGATAAGGTGTATGGCAACCAGACAGGGTGATTATCACTTTATGTTTGAGTCATACCTATCACATTTTTCTTGAATCTAAAAGAGACACTTTATGTTTCAGAATTCACCTCAATCACATTTTTCTTTAATCTTAAAAGGACACTGTGTTGGAGTCTCATCAGTTGCATTGTTTAAAAAAAAAAAAAAAAAGTATATTTCATTTTGATCTTGAATAGGATTAGTATATACGATATAAACATCATACAATGTGCTTGGTTGATGAACACCACCAGTTGCCTTTGGAGTTGGGTTACATAGTTCAGCTGCTCCTAGTAAACAGGATTAGCACAAACCCTACAAGTTCATTGTCTTGAGTAAGGGAGTGGGAACTTAATTGTTTAAATGTGTATGTGTGAAAGTTTATTCCTGTTTTTGTCTGTTATTTATGTTTGTTGTGAGCTCAGCAGTAAAACTCCCTCTTGTGCAGTACCCTTATATGTTTGATACAAACTAGAAATGGAACAAAAAACACCCCAAATAGTTGTGATATAATAATAACCAGCTGGAATGTTATGGGACTACAGAAGTTAACCAAATCAAGGCATATAATAAACAGGATTAAACAATTTAAGTCAAACAAAATTTTCATTCAGGAAACTCATCTCACAGCCTCAGACATAAAGTTGTTTCAGAATAGATGGCCTGGTCAATTTTGTGTGCAAAAGCAGTCAATTATGCTTGAGGTGTATTCATCCTCATCCACAGAACAATATAATTCTAAGCTGTTAAAATAATCCAAGATCCAGCTGGAAGGTATGGTATCGCCACTCTTTTCTCATACATTAAATCTGGACAGCATATATGGCCCAAATAAGGATAAACCCACATTTTTTGAAGATCTCTTCCTCACTTTATCCACTTTAAGAGGCTTATATATTATTGGAAGAGACTTTAACTGCACGTTGAATCCAGCAAAAGATCGCTGTAGTGGCTATAATACTTCTAAAGCGAAACAAGAGAACTGCTAAAACAATATATTGTAGACGTTAACTTGGTAGAAGTATGGAGGGAGCATAACCCTGACATAGTAGAGTATTCCTTCATTCATGTACATGCAAATATCGTACTCGCATTGATTATTTTCTTGTTTCAAGGGAACTTTTATCAAAGATTAAAAGTTACTGGTACAAAGGCATTGTAATGCTGCTATTTGCAACCTCGACAGGAAACAAAAGACAAAATAGAATTGGAATCTTTGGAAAAAACGAATAAAATCATTGGAAATGGATATAAATGACTGTGATGATACAACAAAACAAAGAAATCTGTTACTCTTGGGAGCTAAATATAACACACTCTGCTGATGAGGCAGCCAGAAGCTTAATGTGGCTGAAGCAAATTATTACAAAGCCGGGAAACTTTTGGCATGGAGAAAAAAGTAGTCTTCAAGAGCATAATGACTTCCTCTGGAAATCTGGATGGCTGACCCATCAGAAATAAATATTAGTTTTAGAGATTTTCTTTTCAAATCTTGATCATTTGCAACTCTGAACTTTGACAGATGAGGTGAAAAAGGAGTTAGATAATGATTTAACAAAATCTGAGTCAGCTGAGTCTTTTCCTGCTTGGATGAACATTGAGCAGATGTCAGGACCAAACCTTCCAATAAAACTATATTCATATTCTGCAGACCCCAAAACTTTGAGAAGAAGAGTAGAAAAACCCTCTCTCAAAAATACTATCGACATTTGGTATAAAGCCCATCAACATATTAATGATACTCCTCCCATTTCTCGACTCTCCCCCATATGGGGTAATGCCTTTTAGGGTGGATGGCAGTTCCACAATCTGAGCAAGAAGAGGTGTGCAAAAAATAGAACATCTACACATGGATGGTAATCTTCTTATGTTTGATCAGCTGTGTCAGAGATACTATATTCTTAAAAAAATAAATAAATAAATAAATAAATATCTACATACCAATTAATATGAGGATAAAGCTATTACAGTACAAATGGTTGATTAGAGCCTACATTACACCAGTCAAACTCAACCAGTGGTCCCCTGGCATCCCTGACACTTGCATCAAATGTTTAGAGGAGAGAAGTACTCTGTTTCACTGTGTACGAGACTGTCCCAAATTCTGACATTGGTAATGTGAAAGTCCCTTATCAAGCAAAAGTGTGTGTATATTAGGTATATATCCCCAAAATGTTATCAGTAATTCAAAACAGACAACTTTAATTGGTGTTGGACTCCTGCAGGCCAGGAGGACGATTGCCTTATATTGGAAATAAAAGTGGATGTACCTTCGATACAGGCGTGGGTGAAGGAGATGACATCTTGTATTGTAATGGAGAAGCTGACTTACATAACAGGGGGACAGGCAGGAGAATTTGAAACAGTGTGGAAACCTCTAATGGAATTTCTCAGCCGTCAAGGTGCACAGTGATTTTGAAATTAGTGTGTTGCTGAGTGTGTCTATATTTAGTTATGTCAGATAGTCTGTCTTTGTCTTTTTGTCAAATATGTTTAGTATATATTATCTGTATACTATTTTATGTCATGTCTAGTTCAAGTATTGTCATTGTTTTATTCATTCTCTGTTTGTTAAATATGTAAAATCAATAAAAAAAAAATATTGGTGAGGAAACTGCTGAAGAGCCAAATATGAAATATTAAGTTCAACCTGCTTGAGATATGAGGTTATCTTAGTGTTTCATGTTTGTATATTTTCGCTCAAAACCAATCTTTGTTTTCTTATATGAACACTGAAGAACATCGTTTAAGTGAATAATTTCATTCTGGATCCCGACTGAAAACCATAAACAAAAACAAAAACAAACAAACAAAAAAAAAATCAAACAGATGATAAAACATAAGAAAAAACAAGCTCAAGAGAAATTCAGGAATCAACTGATCAAGTCTGTTTTGGAAAGGATTTACCACTTAAACAACAAAAAAGACAACCTGACTCTCCAAAAGTAAATTGTACCTAATGATCTCAGTCATGAATGGAAACAAATCCAAGAAAACTGATAAGCTTTAAATTAAAAGTAACAAACTTTAACATTGCAAAGCCTGTGGACCTGCTGGCAACAGGCCCTGGTTCAGTTGTTCAGTACTGTCCTTTAGTTGGGTTGCTTTCCTGAGATTTGAAGCCAGAGGCTTACCTCTCCAGTACATGGGAGCTGAGATAAAATTGACCTCAGCAACCACCCAGGTGTTTTTAAGAGAACAGCAATCTGAGAAAGGTTGTTTTACAACATGTATCAATGTATTACATTTTTCCCAAATCTATGCACCACTGACCACATTCATACCTGACACACTCAATAATAATCATGCAAACCAACTGGCATATAACCCTTAACATTAAGGAAGTTAAACTCCTTCTCTATGCTGATGATCTGATGTTGTTGTCACCCACACTAGGACCACAGCAGTACCTGGACCTCATGGAGTAGTACTGTCAGAACTATGATCCTTCCTCACTTCCTCTTAAATGTTACAAATATAATAACATCGTGGTAGAATACTTCAAAAATTACCTTTTCCCATCAATGTATTCATTGCTACATGTATACATTTGCTACGCTCAAACATGTCTTATTGCTTTAACCAAATTATTTCCAAGACATCCATGCCAATAAAGCCTTTGAATTTGAATATGAACACGCTCTTCAATGTTGTTAATGTTCCCAGCTCGGGCTGTCAGCTCTGGTCATTTCAGTCTATTGAATCTCACAGTTATCACTCCACTCTCATCCTCATGCACAACCATCTTGTTCTCACTCACTCTCTCTATTTGTCTCCACATCTGTTTAGCCTCTTGATTGCTCATTTGGTCTCTGGAGAGTCCGTGGACCTTGTTTGTTATCCCGCCAAGCCTATTGAAAGACAGACCCTCTGGGTCAATGGCCTCCCTCTACCAACTAAAACAATCAGCATACAGTCAATAATGTCGCCATTAAGATGTGGGATGGCAAAAAAAAACAAAAAAAAAAACTCTGTTTAGGAAGGAGGAGACAGAAAGAGAGAAGAGCAAAGGCCTGCTGAAATTGATGTCTCTCTGGCTCTTCTGGAGGGTCATGAGAATATGTGTGGTCTTTTGCAACCAATAAGATGACAGCTGTCTGTTAAGAATATAACTGATACCTGGGACATGCATCACCAAACATATTGAGTTTGTGATCCTTAGATCCTGTCTACTAACAGTTATTATCAGACAAGTGGCAATAAGTATATAAAAGTTAACTATGCAGTTTAAATCAAGATACAATAAATGATAAAACACTATAGTTAATATTCACATTTAGATGCTAAATTAAATGCATGTTCAATCAGGAACAAATTAGTGGTGGTATAAAAGCCCAGTTCCCAGATGTCCCAAGGGTTCTATGAGGTTCATGTGATACAAGTATGTCAGAGCTGCATTTTGTCCCAGAGCCATGAAATGATGTGCAGACTAACAGAACATTCTTATTTTATTTATTTATTTATTTATCTATTCATTTATTTTATTTGGACATCTTTATAACTTGTTTACTATGGTTGTATATCTTTGTTTACATCAGGACCCTGGCAGCGACATTCCGAATGTTGTCGCTGAAGTGCTTTTTGAGAACCCTCTGAACTGACCATTATAATAATAATCCAATCTACTGGAAATAAAGGAGTGGCTATATTTCTAGCAATATGTTTTAGATGGCAGTGCACAGGCGTGGTGATTGATCTGATTTGACCATGGGGCTATTTAAGTTTATACATGAGCGTAAGATAATTCCAAGATTTGACACTCTTGCACTTTGATGTGAGAGACATGGAGGTAAGAGTTGATGTTTAATAAGTATTTTTGGTGTGTCTCTATTTAGTGGCTGCTTTATCAAGGTATTTGTTTGCAGTAATTACACAAAGATTCAACAGGTCACCTGGAGTAAGTGAGATGTAGATTTGATTGTCATCTGCATACTTATAGGCTACTTTATGATTTTAGAAACTTGGCCAAAGGGAAGCATAAAGTATAATGTAAAGTGTAAAACACAGAGCCTTATCGTTTTTGTAAGGGCGAAGGGATGAAGAGGTAGATTGGATGAAAATGAGACAGTAAGAGAAAAAAGGACATTATTATGGAAGTAAGTGATGGATAAGAGGAAGATGGAGAGAAATATATTATAAACGTGTAGAGTAACGGGACGGGGGGGAAAAATGTGAGGAGTCCCGCTGTGCAGACTGCATTTACAACTGGCTGCAATCAGGTTGAAATACGAGCCAGAGCACCTCCGGACTGATCCACTCACATTCTGATCCCAAAGCAATCTGCATGCATGTACACCTGCCATAAACATGCATTTCTACTTGTACAGATAACTTGTTCACATAAAGATTACATTTTAATATTGGGTACACATGGAAATGATTATCACTATATGTATATAATATGAGTTCTATAAGGCAGTAGATTTGTCCTGTTAGGGTTCAGAACAGTTTTTTTTTTTTTTTTTTTTTCCAGGCATATTTATGTTAAGAGTGTAGGCAGGGTCATTAGAACCGTGTTTAGAAACTCTAATCTAGAAAAAAAAAAAAAAAAAAGTTTGTCCAAAATCATATCAGACTTAATATGAGGCTCCCACAGTGATGCTTATGTGCTGCCATGATTACGTCTTCACTTGCTCGCTCCCGGGCATCTTTCAGAGAAATTACGTTTTAAAACAAACTGTTCTAAAATGAAAACTTTTTTCACGCGATAATAAAACAGCTTCACGACCCAGTTTAGCATCAGATTTGCTTGTCTATCCCGAGGCTTTCTGGATATCACCTTATTCTTCCCGCTGTTTATTGCAAGCTTGCAAACTCCCCTCCAGCAGGTCAGTTGACGTAATCCTTCTGTGTTGTGACTCTGTCGTCTCCTCCACGTCTCTCTTCATTAATTATTGAGTGTTTTATGATGTGTAATACAGCACCCCCTTAAATGTTATGTGGTGAATGAGCGTTGAAATCATGGTACTGCACTCAGTGCAATGCAATCTGCAATCACAGTATGTTATCATTAATGTCATTGAATGAAACAATGGAAGATAATGGATTTGTTGATTTCTGTTGATACCTTGGTAGGCTAGTAAAAGTATTATGTGCAAATATGGAGGATGGAGATTCAGAGTGTTTAGTAAAAAAATATTTTACCAAACTGCCTCTACAGCAGCAACTCCATACTAAGACGTTTTCGGAATTCCAATGAGGAGAATTAGCCTACGTCCACACTGAGTGGCTAGCTGGTAGCGCCAGTCTTCAGTGGCTAGTTTGCTGGCCCTGTCTCCTTTCTGACAAGGATTCCTGCTCTCTGAACAATCCCTGGGTTACCACAGGATTCACCGACCTTGCCAACCTGTCTCGGACAATTGAAAGGCATGGCAAATCAAAAAATCACATCAACTCACATCTCATTAACAAGATATTTTAATGAGACTCATCACTGCAGCCCTGTACCTTGAACAACAAGAGCAAGCATTGACGGGTCATAATGAGGCCGCTGGCAGTACAAACAGTGGCAATTTTGTGGAGTTTGACAACACTCTTGCAAAACACTTGGGCTCGTGAATGTCTACCTCTTCAAATAGGGTGTGCAAAACACATTTTTTTTTCTGTGCGCAGCTTAATAGTCACTGAACTTCCCAATTAGCGATGTGTGTTATTTTTGATGTGATTATAGTCCTTATTGTGTCTTGCTTGCTTTGATTAAGCAGCATGTGAGTCCACTGAAGTTGTTATTTATTGTTGTTGTTTATGTGGAGAAAATGAGCACCACGGACAGCAGCCGAGACAGGCCGGGCTGTCTGAAAAGTCACACATATCAGGTGTGCTGTTTATAGCCACTGGTACTGGGTTTTTGTATTGCTGTATAATGAACATTTACATTTATTATCATACATATAAATGATAAGGAAAAGTGAAAAGCATTTATTGATCTCACATAGAGCGTGCAAGTTGTGTTTGACGTGGACGTAAAACTTAACAGTTTCTGTGTGAATGAATTCCCATCTTTCCAATATGTGTTTGTGAGTGTGTGTGTGTGTGTGTGTGTGACTGATGGAGAGAGAGAGAGATAGATCATGTTGTGCTCAAAGTGTCGGTTAGATAACAAGAGTCCTGGTAAAATTATGCTGCACGCTCTAATAGTTCATCCGACTACATGAAATATCAACATATAACTGCAACATACGATTTTCTGCCTCCACCCCCCTAACACATGTAACACAAACACAGCTCAAAGGTTGTGTCTCACTTGGCTTCCTCGCCTTCTAGTTAGTTGGAAGTGAAGAAGCCTCTTGGATGAGAGGTGAAACGTCTTCAAGAAACTGAAACCAGTCCAGTCCACTATGGCACAGCACTTAGAACGGCGCAGTCTTGGCTCATCCACGTAAGGCACAAGACTGAGGCCTAGGTGACGGTAAAATCCAAATGTTTGGTTGTACCTTCGTAGTAGCCGCTGAGCAGGTGAAAGCTGATGCTTTCAGCAACATGTTACAATTGGACTGCTTGAGTTGGCTTTTACTCTCTGTGCTGTTACGCCAGAACTGTGCGTTCAGGTGTGCTCTCAGCCGATGGGAGAAGGGAGTTTCAAACAGAGGGGACTGTAGCAACAGGTGTTACCGCTCGACAAAAACAGAGGGCTCTCTCACTCTTTCCTCCGTTTACGGGCTTTGTTAGTTCAAAGAGGCAGCACATTAGGCTTTCGTCTACACGCAGGCCGCTCTACTGTTAGGACCATGTGGTGAGGTCCCAACATCCTTTACCAGCAGCTTTTTCCCCACTTAGCTCAATTATGTTTTTTGAAGGCAAAGGGAAAGTTGTAGTCTCAAAACAATTATATCCCACTCTCAAAACGCAAATTATCTTAAAGCTGTAATAGTGTAATTTCATACTCACCACATGCATTATTCATAGTGTTTCTTTTCAACCATCCAGAGATCCAGATGTAAGCACACTCTTTTCTTTCTACCCAGAAAAAAAAGAACAACAACCTTTTTCTTATTTAGTTTTTCTCAACAGAACTTTTTTTTCCTTTGTTTGTCAGTTCATTATAATTATTATATGTCAGTGTGGAATGTATTTTCACTGCAAGCCCACTTAAGAAGTCATATAGGCAAAGCACACTCCCAGGAACGATACCTAAACACAGCTAATTGCACTAAAAACACACATAACGCATTTAAGCAGTGTGAGAATACAATAGAGATTGCTAATGTGGTCATCTGTTTCACTGGATAGTGAAATTAGATCATAAAGCAACAAGAAAATGCTTGGTTGGTGCAGCGCTGTTTGCCTCTGTTGCATTTCTGAGGGAACAAAGTGTTCTCTAAGTATCCATTTTATGGCCCCACATGCTGATGTGACTGTGTGTGTGTGTGTGTGTGTGTGTGTGTGTGTGTGTGTGTGTGTGTGTGTGCGTGCGCGCCTGTTTGCACACGGTGGATGATGCGTCCGTCTGTGTGCCAAATGTTGAATGAGAGAGGCGGGTCTTAGCTCAGAGCTGCGGCTTAGTTTTAAAACCTGCAGTCGACTCCTAGCAGTGATGTCAATTCAAATCCATGTACACTTCTTCAATCTACAATAATTCCTGAACCTAAACTTGTACATCTGTTACAGTGAGAAACAACACCGGAATGTGGTAGTGCCAAAAAGAGGCATGGTAATGCTGAAAGTGCTCAGTGATGGCATGAATTTGCAGATCTACACTAAATCTTGAAATCTGGGGGGAAGTGGGGACAAGAGCCACGCTGATCCAGCCAGGACACGAGACTGCTCCTGGCTAATGTCTTGTCGCAGGGAGGTGAAACAGACGAGATGCGCCTCAGCTGGCCAAGCAACAGGAAACAAGATACTGTCTCCGCCACAACATCCCAGATCAAGCTGTTGCACTCAACGAGTGGACTGTGTTCCAAACTGACAGAGTCCACAAAAATGTAAAATTGAATCTAAACAAATGTGTTCGGTTCAACTTGTCTGTAATATTGCCAAAATGTATTTTGCAAACATGTATTTTTGCTATTGAGTTGGAGGCAACCTTCCGTGCGCATATTCAGTCTTACTGTCAGTTTAACCCGAGCCGATGTGTTCGGACTGCAGGAGGAAACTGGTGCAGCATAAGAAGAAACCCATGAAGGCATGGTGGACAACATGCACATTTGACTCAGAAAGGCCCAAGCTGGCCAGCAGATTGCGACCAAGAACCTTCTTGCGCTACTAGAATGTCAGTACTACAATATCTAGTCATCACTAAACACAAAAGCCTCTGCTTTACTCTTAGCCATTCTAGCTCTCTGCTCCTACCTGATGCTGCCTGATCCTATCTTCTCTTTTAACCTACACACAAACTCCTTCAAAACCTTTATTTTTACTGTATTCTGTACTGTGTAGCTCAAGTTATTTTCCCCCCTTACTCTCACTTTTGCACTGTCTTTCCCTCATGCATGAGTGTTACTTCTCTGTCTCTGGGTATTGAATGGCTGCCCATTTATCTGAGTGTCAGCTGGAAGCCCTGAGGAGGTGTGTCTCTCCCAAATCAATATCTCATTAGTTTAAGAAGCCCTGCCTCTGTGTGTGTCCACTCTCCTCTCTCTATCTTTCCATTTCTGTTCTATTGCCCCTCATCATTTACACATCAGTATATTATCTCTTAATCTTTTGTTCCTATCAATTTTTCTCCCTTCCTCCTTCTTGATCATTTTCAGCTTACTTTGCTCATTATCTCATTTTCTTTGTTCCCACACACAGTTTCACTTCCTAGACAACTTACCCCATCTCAAGTATTTTCACCATATGTTTTGACAATTCGCACTTGATGTGTGATGTTACATATATTTTGAACATATGTAGAACATTTTACCCTCTCACAACATATGCGACAGCTGTGGCTGATGCACCTGTGGAAAACCCACAGTAAAGCTTATTGTAATACATAAGGACAAACCCCCAAATCAAAGCTTTCAAAGACCCCGAAAGGATTTTCTATTTGCTGGGACTTTCAGTAAAAGTGATAGCAGAAACATTTTGGCAATAAGAAAGTTAGTCACATTGAAATGAGAACAAAACATGCACAGTGTATGCACACTGATGCAGGGAATACAGTTGATAGTTTGCACCCTCGCTCAGAGAGATGAACAGCAGCATTCACAGGCGACAGCAGATATTCTGGCCACTACAGCCAGTCTTCAACTCAAAAGGCACACTGACAGTGTGAGTGCAGTAGATGAGACAGCTAAAGTATACTTCATGTGCCCTCTAACAGCCCATTTCTCTTGGCTTCGGCGCCTGATTTGATCATACAAGTGACACTTCCTGCTGAGACAGTGGTTTATCCAATAATCCAGACAGAACACATAAAAAAACCTTACATCCCATAAGAGAATGCAATGATGTGCTGTTTAGTTTTAGTATTTTTCTTTTTGCTGTACTCATCATCTATCCCTCCATCCATGCTGAGTGTTTTCTGCTTCCTATTCCCACCACATCTTTTGTTTCCTCTCCAGGGTTTTGTGCCATCCCTCTTCAGCATTGTAGCCACTAGCAATAACTCTTTATAAATGATCACGGCTACTTATAGCAGGCTTGCCGAGTGCCAACATAAAGCACTCAAAAGGGCTTTGTTGGAAGGCACAATAAAGAATGTATTGATAGTCCTTCTACTTTGAGGTTCGCCAATTCTCCACATTTGTTTGTTCACAAAGAACCGAGCAGGTCCGGTGTGAAGACGCACCAGTGTGTCAATTCCTACAGCACTCTGGCGATGCAGATCCAAAAGAGGCACGACAGCAGGCGTCGTGATAATGAAGTCTGTGTGTTTTTTTTTTTTTTTTTTTAACATATCTCCCCTGCTGTTCTCCTGTTAATCTACACATGAACCCACTGACTGTTTATAACCATATGGATATGGCTGTTATAATGTGCAGTGATTGAGATCCTGACTGATCAAACATCCTGGAAAGTGACAAAGTTATGTTTTTTGGTCTGAATTGCATAATTACATAATCGCCATCAGTAAACTGGAAGCTGTCCTCTGGAGACACATCAGAGCTGCAGCAAAACTTTATTCTCTAGAGAGAGAGAGAGAGAGAGAGAGAGAGAGAGAGAGAGAGAGAGAGAGAGAGAGAGAGAGTTAATTAGTCAGTTATTTGCAGACATTCTTTTTGTTTTCAAAACAAACAATTATGGCTTTTCATTAGAGAAAAAAGAATGAAGTAATAAGTGCAAACTCCTGTGTGATGGCCAAGTATCGTAAGCACTTAAACATACACTAACAGACTTAAAAATGTAATCAGCAAAATATGAATTCTGGAAGTTAAATTAAAGAACAATATGTTTTAAAATATTCATATGACTTAAACAGGCTACAATGGGGCCTACTTTACACAGTGGGCCCAGTTTTATTAAGGAGTTCCGGTGGTCCTCCCCCAGGAAAATTTGAGTGTTAGACACACCATTTACTGCATTATTTTCATGCATAAATAACCACAACACCTGCTTAACAGCAAATTGTTTCGCAATTGAATTGTCTTTAAAATGGTAATTACGAATCCATTCCCCAGACAACATTCTTATTCATTCATATATCATTGTTTCTTTCAAAATTCAGCCAATGCAGTGTTCTGAAGCAATTTAAGGGATAACCACATTTCAGCTTTAACCCCTTATGTAACTCTTAATTCAATAACTGGAAAACACTGCAATATTTTCAAGCTCTTACTCAAGTGTGTTTCAAACCATTCACACGTTTTTATGCCTTCACGCTGGAAACAACTGGACAGAGTCATGGTCAAAACACATTTTATGTGCCGCATGACTCGTTTTGAGGATCTTGGTGTGGTACACAACTGTACGAAATGTTAATACATGTAGGTGAAACGTACCTCAGGGGCCAGGTCACAGAAATTTCTCTCTTCGTGCCCTCGAACCATTTTACATCACCTATGTTCAAAACCCATAAGAAGTCAAGTTCACATTGTGATCCCTGTGCTAACTTACGAGAGATTTCAAGTATGGTAAAGCCCTCAAAACTGTGTTTGAACGCCAGAAAAATAAAGATAACTTAAATGGCAGTGATGAACAGGCCCTTGCACCTCTGTGAGTGTGGGGGCTTGTGTACTTCCCTTTGCATTAGTGCTTGCATTGTTTGAATCCCCTCTGTATTTCCATGTGATTTGGAAACTGTGAAGGAGGTCTGTGTGTACTTTCCTCTGTCCACAGAGGATGAATGTGGCACTACAGAAAACTGACTAATTACATTTCAGGCTTAAGGATGTCAATGATAGACTGCACCATGAACATTTCATGTCAATTAATATATATAATAATTTACGGACGAGGCTTAATTCCTGTTGCCAGTAGGTGGCACAAAGGCTGGCGATGTTGAAGATAAGACAGTTTCCTTTCCTTGCTTCGACAATCATCATCCATTGAGAACTCAGGATCTTCACTATATACAGTCATCAAGGCCTTAAAGTGGAAGTTGCAGGTTGTAGACCCTATTAAATCAACATGTAAAAAAAAAAAAAATGTAGAAATTAGATTTTAAAGAAAATACGTATATATAGGCTAAAATATATATATAGTTATCATCACAGTACCGCAATAGCATGGCGGCACGGCATCTCATATCTCAAAGATCCAGAACTACTATATAGTATCTAAATAGTACATTACCGACCAGGCCGGTCGGTAATGTACTATGTATGAGATTAATCATGTACTCTTATAGTTATGTTGAATTTCAGCTACTACAGTTACAGTTGTCAGTTGGATGGACGTGTCCCCTGTTAACAGGTTTCTAAGATGTCTAACAAATAAACAAATACAAATGTCAGAGAATGTGAGAGACAGCTGTACTGCAGGTAGGATGTAAAAAGGAGGTAGGAGCAGTGAGGACAGGACAGTAGAGTCGTTGGTGACCCGCAGTATCACTCTGTCAGAGACTCCATAAGGGCTGATGCTGGGGAAAGAAAACCAGAAAGTTTGATGTAATATAACATACCTCACCATCCTAGCAACCTCTCAGCTGCCATTATGGTTGGAATGTGGGCCTTCTAATAGAAGCCAGTTAATTAGATTGCACCAAATTAAAACTAATAAACTGCAATGAAGTTTATTTCCATGAGGGTTGTTTGTTGTGATTTCTGTAATGCCCTCTTCGTGTGATTTTACTCTCATCTTTCAAATGGCTGTAATAAAAAAAGATTCATACATGAGTTAGCTGAGAATTTAACACATGTGCTATATCATAGGTACTGGACTTTTTTCAGTGTCTTGAAGATGTGTGACCTATCATCCAAGAGGATTCTTCGCTTTTAACTAACAGGAGGGGAGTTTGGAAGCCTGCAATAAACAGCGGGAAGAAAAAGGTGATGCCATTTATTTCAGAGAGCCTCAGGATAGACAAGCCAATCTGATGCTAAACTGTGTCTTGATGCCATTTTATTATTGCATGAAAAATAATGTAAGAAGTTTAATGCAGGCTTGACGTGACTTTAAATGTCTTCAAGAAACTGAAACTGAAATTCAGTCGTCCAGTTGCCTACAAAATAGTGCTCAGAATTACCAAGACCTGGATGACTGAGAAACTTCATCAACATTTTTCAAAACATAATGTTTACCTGTGATTTCCGATTTCCATGCTGCATCTCATTTATAAGAAACTAAAGCTATTCAGCCATGGAATGTACACAGTCCATTGTACCTGGTTCCAGTGTGCCATTCAATGGATGTTCTGAACATGCATTTCCATCAGAGTTGAAGCTGTATTCAGGTAGAAGAGGCTGGTCTCAACAGCGTCTCATTTCCAGCAGTATACAAAGTTTTCCGTAGACTTGTTCAAGAGTGGAAAAAAAAAAAAAATGTAATTATAATGTCATTCTCATCCCATATATGAGATAGGCACTTGGTACCACCTCCATTGATTAATTCATCGATTGATCGATGAATTGAGGAAAAATGTATCACAAATGTATCACATAAAATTAATTAGTCTTATATCTGAAAAGTTGTACATTCCGATTACACTGACCTCCATCACTGTCATAAAGAAAAACATAAATGCAATGCCTTAATTCAAAATATATGTTGGACTACTAAAGGACATGGATGATGAGTACCACAAAACATATGTACCTAGCTCCCATATACTACATAACTAGCTTAGATCTTAGAACTTCAACAGAATGAAGAATACAAAAAAAACAAAAAACAAAACAAAACAAAAAAATCAAACAAATGTTATCAAAAACAAATGAAAAAACACATTATGGGTATATTTCACTAAGGACAATAAAAAGCTAAAGTCATTTAAGCATTAGCTCTGCATCAACTTTCAGACAGAACACATGAAGATGGTTATTTCCCATTGTTCTGTGGTAATGGATGTGCTGCAATTTCACTGAGCATGGCCTGCGGACTTGGTGATCCTCAGTAAACTGGAGACAGCCAGATGATGACCACTGTACAGAAGGTTCAGTGAAGCAGCTGGCCTCGCTTCTTTGATGATGAGTCCAGGCTCAGACCAGCCCTTTCTGAGGTCACTGAGGAGACACACGGCATGTGTTCTCTGGTGTTGTTGCGATCAGTGACAGGCTCCAGAGTTGATATGCATGGAGTTAAAAAGTCTTGAAAAGTAAAGATTGCTCATATTGCAGACTTTGCAGTCTTTCTCCTGCATGTTTATTCTGGAGCGTTGCTTAGCTGTCAGTAAGAAGTGAAAAACAAAAGCCAGCACCCATAATGCCTGTTGGCTACATGGCCAAGCAGGGGGGAAGCTTCACCATAGAGTGCCCAATAGGGTGATGAGCAAAAGCCAAGAGTCTGGACAATAACCTGAGGGTACAAGAGGACGACCTGACAAAGCCTGAAAGAATAAAAGTAGACAGGATTAGTTGTAAAGTTGTTTTGTCTAGGGGTGTGTTTTGGAAGAAAGAGGATGCTTGGCACTCTTTAAATTACTACCTATCAATTCTATTGTGTGGAAAGAGACCTGGCCACTACTTATAGGAAAGTCATTTCATTTGTAAATAATACTGGATCATAAGTACTTGCAAACTCCCTCATTCTGTAGTCAATATATATGTTTTCATTCATATTAATTTGCTACAAGAAAGAGTTTCAGTGCTCAGGCCCAAGTCATCTCTACAGAAGCAGGTTTCTTGCACCTCTCATGCTGAAAAATGCAGATGTTGTATTTAGTTTTCAAGGTAGTAAAACAGCTGATATTGAGTGAGACTAAAAAAAAAGTATCCATTTATACCTTTATTGTCAATGTTAATGTTTATAATCATTACAGTACATGATGTCCTGTGACTGCTAGTGTGAATATCATTGTTGCACCATTGATTGACCATTGCTTGTCACATAAACAAATCTTAACTTGCAGCAGGCTTATGGTTGGGGTTATTTTTCAGGCTAGAGCAGCAGCCCCTCAAAATCCTGCAAAACTGTGCACTAGACCATAAAGCAAACTCATGTAGAGATGTCGACCATTTTCTTAATGCAGTGGAGATATTGCTTTTTACATTCATGACAGTAAATCACAAATTTAATTGAATCAGAGTTAATTGAGAGAGAGAGATGGTCAGACTGAGATATCTCTTCGGTAGCTGTAGACTTTGCTGTCCCCAGCAAAACCACTAGTGTAGGCTTCTCCTGGGGAACAAGGACTTTATGTTGTATTTACATTGAGCCAGCAATACTTTGTAACTAAGGTGTGTGTGTGTGTGTGTGTGTGTGTGTGTGTGTGTGTGTGTGTGTGTGTGTGTGTGTGCGTGTGTGTGTGCGTGCGTGCGTGTGTGTGTGTGTGTGTCTGCATGGGAGAGAGAGAGAGAGATTCTGTCTGCCTGTCTTAGAGTCACTGTTAACTAAACAGTGAAACTTACCACCAAATGCACCTACACTTGAGCTGAGCTATCTCTCACACCGAGATAGATTTTGGTTTGAGATCAACAGTGTATTCATCCAGTGAGGAGGGTTAGGGTTAGGCTTTTATGTCCCTCCTCAAGTTCTACCAGGCTCTTGTGTTACAGTAACACCGATACGCTTTTTGATTCCTTTAAGATCTTGATTAAGACGTGAAACTTGCAATGATCATAAACAAACATGCAATGTAATCAGGTAGGCCATGACCTACTAGTATGGTCTTATCCACATGCACATCTATATTTATCACTGTCTACATGTCTACATTTATTTATCACAGCATCCAAAGTGCATTTTATGTGTAGATACACTCAATACATAAAATCATCTTTCACAAGGTGGCTATATATCAACAAATATGCTGATTATAAGAGAGTATAACATTTGCTCAGCAAGTTAAGTCTGTGTCTGGGCAAATACAATGCATCAAGCAGACTGCCAATCAGGCAAGCAAAAAAGAATGTGATGTATAATGTAATGTTATCTGAAAATAAACCGCTTCTATCTCATGATCAAGCACTGAACAGGACTGATGCAAAAAATCGGATATACTAGACACTGATATCCCTTTTCCACTGATCAAGAACTCCACTTAAACCTGCAAAGATCGCAATGGGAATGGGTAAACTTTGCATTTACACCCGAGTCAATTAACTCTGCAGTAGACACATGATTTTATCACCTTGGCTTGGCTTTGATCCAAACACAAGTCCCGGATAAACATGCAAAATTCTGCCATGTGAAGTGATGACGCATTCTCAACATCCGGTGGCAAGCAAATAAGGAAGGAATTTGGGATGCAGTCCACTCAGGGGCTTTAATTACTGGACACAATGTTGGACATGGAGCCCCGTTCATTCCTATGAGCTGCTCTGTAGTGTTTTGAAACAAAAAAAAAGCCAGACTGTGAAAATGCCTAGATCACTGACCAAGCTGACTAACTTCCGGTTTAGCGTCTGGCTAACTTCAATGGGGATAAATTAATTTAATCGTGTGGCTCCTCTAGACTTTCCAAATGTTATTGGACTAAATGGCTCAAATTATGACAGTGAAACAAGTCATTTTGCAGGGGTCGTGACCCTCTAAATAATTAATCCACTGTTTTACAGACACTTCTTTCACAATGGGTCTGTTGTTGCTTTCTCTCTTCTGTTACAACTGTTTCTGGCGCATTCATGAACCTGTGTAGACCCACTGATTTTGGTGGCACAGCAGTGTCTTTTATGGCATAATGTTACAATCATTTCTGGGACACTACATGCGATAGACACTTTTCCCCCAGAATAAACTGCTCACAGCCGTGTTCGGAACCACATCATGTGAACCCAATTTCATGAACAAAAAGTCAGTATTTGACAACCTGAAAATAAGACTGAAAAATCAACTGTCTTTCTTCAGAATGACTTTGGGAGTTTGCTTACATTACATAGTTGTTTCAACAGTCCACTTTAATGCTTTAATTCTCTCTCCTAGCAACGTTATCTGCTTTCTTTGTCAGCGATATGTTCGATAAATTCGCCCCAAAAAACACACCTCACAAACATACAGATGTGTACAAAGGCCATAGGCATAATTAAAGAAGAGTGATGGCAGAATGCAACTAGTTATTGGCTCACTTTTGGTGTTGTTCTCTCTGAACAAAGTATAAAATGCTTAAACGGGTTGCCAAATATACATGTGGGAAACACTAATTCCAGAATACAAGCTCAGTTTTCCTGTATCATTGTACCCCTCAGAACAGACTCATGCCTGTGGACTGGATTTATTGTCTGGTAGCAATCAAAACTCTCTCTGGGTGACCTCGCAGACCCTATTGCTTATTTGGCCAGAACAGAGAAAGTAATTATGAAATAACACATTTCATTAATCATTTAGCTACAAGTCTCCTGATGTGTTAACAATTTAGAGACAAGGACTATTTTTTCATCCATAAAATGCTGGACAGTGGCTCACAGTTTCAGGAGAATATGTCATCCTAAATGAGCATTTATTGTAATGTTATCAATTAAATTGATAGTGGGATTATACAATTAGGAAGCTTATAGAGTTTATTGTGTTTCCACAGGCAATCACACACACACACACACACACACACACACACACACACACACACACACACACACACACACACACACACACACACACAGTCTCATATGTGCCTCTTATTTCTGTGCTCCTCTGCCTCTTTCTCTCCACATATAATGAAACAGAGCCAGCGGAGTGGTCACAGCAGATCCATGACAGTGACTCCGGTGTCATTAAGAATCAATAAAGCAACGGCAGTAGGATGGGCGAGTGGAGGAGGGGTGTAAAAGTGCGTGTGTGTGTGTGTCGCTATTTTGTGTCTTTCTGCGACCGTCAGCAGAATGAGGCTTTATATGTGTACCAGTCATGTCACAGAGAGAGAGAGAGAGAGCCCTCTTGCCATCTCTGACACACACACACACACACACACACACACACACACACACACACACACACACACACACACACACACACACACTGCCCATGAGAGTCTAGCACCACCTAATAGGTTATTTGTTCCCTATTGCTTTGTGTCCATCTCACCACACAACCCAACACACACACACAAACACACACAGGGCACACGCTGTTATGCCTCACTCCTCACGCTTGCTCTACCTCTCCCTTACTTACAATCAAACACAACACATACCACCAAAGCATTCACCAGCAAATATACACACAAGCACATACAATGACAGGTTGGAACTGATTTACACCTGAGGTGAATGTTGGTGTGTGTGTGTGTGTGTGTGTGTGTGTGTGTGTGTGTGTGTGTGTGTGTGTGTGTGTGTGTGTGCTTATGTTTGTGATCATACTTGAATTGGGAGGGCTACATGTTCACAACAGAGAACGTGTAAGTTCTCAGCCCCCTTCCCATAATCATAAATTCATCCTCACTCACTATAAATGGGTTGTAGCCATGTATCACTCTTACACATACACATGTCTGTGTGTGTGTGTGTGTGTGTGTGTGTGTGTGTGTGTGTGAGAGAGAGAGAGAAGGTTAGATTTTGTCTTATTTTGCTAAATACATAAACAAAAATACAACATTCGGTTTGCAGAGCAGATCTGTATGGTTTTGCAGACATAAAACAAAATACAATTTCAATTGCAATTTGACCATGACTAGGTGGAGTGTTTGGACATAAGGGGACTTGTCGATCCACTACCCTTTTTAGGATTTGCCGCCGGGAATTTTAAATCTACCATACAGCGATCCTTTTTTATAGCCTGCAATATGCTAGCAAGCTAGTACTAGCCTGAGTTAGCAAAAGCTCCACCTCAAGCCCCTCTGAAGGTGCATTAATTCATAGTTTAATGAATACATTTGCCAGACTTAGCATTAAGATAACAGCCCTTGGAAGATTATTGTGCATGCAAATACACAAGCAACAAAGACACATGCTTTCTCACATGCATGCACACTCACACATACACACAAATGTGTGCACACACCCACTTATTCCACCATCCACCCATTAGTCTTGCATTGTTTCCCTCTGCCACTGACACAAGCTGAAAACGCTATCTTTGATTATTCTCAGGTCAGCAATTTTAGCACTCCTAGAAGTTGTGTGAAAAGCACTGCAGGTGTTTGTTTGTGTCTGCCCCTGTGGACTGAATTCCATCCTCTAAAACTCTGCATTTCTGCAAGAGACCATTGTAATGAGACTAATCGAGTAACTTCATCATTTTTCTGTTTTTACTTACATGTTGCTTAGCTAGTTTTGCCTGAAAGGTTATGCTTTGTACATTATTTCGAAAGGACATTAAAGAACATTGAAGTTCCACTCCAAGTTCTTGTTAGCAGAGGAACTACAAGAGGAGAAAAAGAACATTTCCAGATTGGAAACAATACAAACTAGAGGTCTAATACTTACTTACTCTAAATTTTGTACTCAGTATTAACTACACAGTATTAGTTTATAAATATTATATTAGCATTTGTTAATACAATTATAACCATTAATAATATGTAATTAATACATTAGTAAGCATTAAGATACTGTCAACATTTGTCTCTAGTCCACAGCTACTGTCTCAACATGACTTAACCCTTTGTAACCCTTACTGTAAATATGAAAACATGTATTCTTAAACTGTTTTTGTTTTTCATTTCGAATTAAAATGTTGTCAATGAACTGATTTAATACATAATTTAATATAATTTAATACATGTGTGATTGTTTCAAATTTAAATGATTATAACTAAATTGTTAATTTTGGTGATTTGATGCTTTTTTTCAGCATTGTAATGCTTTCACAACATAGCTAATTTGATATATTTTTTTATGATATATGTTTTCAGCTTTGAGGTCACCATCACTGTGACCATTCTGTTGCAAGCTTGGGTGAGGGTTAGGGTATTGTAATACTTACCTTTACCCACTTAGTCATTTCACATACATACTGATGATTTATATAAAAAAAACAAAAACAATATACAATACAATATTTCCCAGTTGAGGTATGATGTCAAGAATATTGTAATATTTTGTCACCCAGTCCTGGCATTTTTGAAGTGCTTTTGAGGATATTTTAAAATGTTTAAATATATATTTTGTATCAATATAACCCAAATCATATTAATTGACAGGACCCATCACAGCCACAGTCTGTTGACCCTGGCAAGTATCAGTAGTCACACAAAAAACAAGAGAGCAGATTCTTTCCTCAGACTCCTCAATACATTCTCACCAGGACAGCATTCATTAGATTTTTTTTCAATGACATTAATTGATGAAGAGACTAATATTTTATGTTGTACAACCCCTTTGTTATATATGGACCTTGAGGCAAGCTGGACACACGCGCTGTGTGTGTGTGGTGGAATGTCTTGCTTTTTAATTTGGCACCATGTTGGCAGTTTAAACCAGCTGAAATGCCAGCATTAGTAGCCCGTCTCAATCACATGACAAGGGAGGTCTCATGAAAAAGGATGTATAGACAATCATATTGAGAACATCGCAGCATTTCACTGCAGTCTTAATGCCTGTATCTGTTCTTGCTATTTCAATGGGGGTAAAGGAAATTCATGTCATAATCATCACTGTTAATTATGAAAGACAGATAGGGCAGGCAGGAGCTGTACTGCAGCAGCAACGCTGCCTTTATGGAAACACTGCCACACACTACACAAGCAGCCATTGTTGACAAAACAGAACTTTGAGAGTATTAGACGGTAAATTGTAGAAACTGTAGACTGAACAATGAACTTCACACAAATTCAACTTGTTACATTGCAGACATCAAAACATTGTGATATCATAACACTGATGTCGTTACATTCTGAATGAAACTATTTTTTGCGGTAGTTGTTGCTTGTCAGGTATCTGTGACAATCTTGCCTCTGCAACCTGCCATGCTTGTTCCTTTCCTGTGTTCTCCCTCCTCTGTGTGCTATTAAAGTCTTTAGGATATTGGAACAGCCAGGTAATATAGTAGGTACAGACCGTCTGGGGAAAATGGTGCTTTTCTGGTTGCAATTTCTATGTAAGCTTCATCTGACTTGGGCTGTTGTTTGGAAAAACTACCCCCATGGCCAAAAGTGGTGGCTTTGCCGGAGATAGCGCTGCTGAGATGGAACTGAAAATAAAGTATTTGTGAGATGGGGAGGGTTATTCATGAAGCCAAGAGGCTAGATGCTGTCATTGTTCGCTGTAGCACTAACCCGTGAAATAGAGTTCACCCTCTCAGAGACGGGAGCTTACCTCTTGTCCATCGGACATGGAGGGATTCAGATGTTTCCAAAGAGACATCCACAGACACGCAGATCGTAACAATGTAAAACTGCAGTACATGCTTTGACCCACACACCCACAGTGGGACTCATTACATTATCACGCCATACTTTTTCGTCTCGCCCCTTTCACTCCTCACCCATTCCCTGCACCCTCTCTATTTTCATTTCAGGTGTTTACAGCAAATCGGATCCCTGAATTATTCCAAAGGTTAATCATGTCTGACGCCTACAACTTCACACTACCGCCTCATCCCACTCCATCTTCATATGCCCACCCACCTTTTCAATAGTTTCCTCGGCTTCACTTTTAATTACGTAACTGCCAGTAGCAGGCATGTAGAACAGAGAATAAAACACATGCAACCAGGAAAACACACAGGGCCCTGCGTATGACGCGAGAGGGGCTTCATCCATATATGCATGCCTCATTTAAAGTATTTCTATTGTATGCATCCCCTGGGAAAATGTATGCAGATGGACTGGTGGTGGTGGTTGTGATGGCATAGTTCCATCACACGCACGCATGCATGCACACACACACACACACACACACACACACACACACACACACACACACACACACACACACACACACACACACACAAACACAGACACACACACACACACACACACAGACACACACGCAGACACACAAGCATGAATGCTGATGTTTTGCTGAGGTTGGGGTCTTCCTCCTGTGCAGGGAGACATAAAGATCAGTGGCCATAACACACAGCCAAGCATACTGCAGTATATGGCTACAATCAAGCTTTTATGTGGACCTGGCACAATAAACGAGGGTGAGAACTGAAACGGCCACTCTGCACACTGTGGGTCTTGAAAAAGTAGGGACAGTCACCATAAAGATGGAAATATGTGGGACTGTGAAAATCAGCCAGGAATAGATCTCAAAAGGGAGACAGTCCAGTGCACAGAATCATTTCCTGTCCTCAAATGTTTTTTTTTTTTTCTTTTTTTTTTCTCTAAAACGACCACCAACAGTACACTTTAACTCAGATGATCTAGTCTACAAGTCACTCGTCACTCTTGCGTTCCAAGAAAAGTCTATCACACCTGTTCATTAAAACATTTTGTATTATGAACCAAATTGCCAGCTACCTGGCAAAACTCAACAAACTGTTTTGAGACATTTCAATTATGCATCAGGAGAGGCTATCACACATCATAAACCACTAATGCAATGCTTCCTGTGGTGTTAGTGGTAATATGTGTTCTAAAGCATCCACTAATAACATCCTAATAAATTAGAAAGAGTACATATGCCGCACAACAGCAAAATCATTGTTGAGGTTATACTTTGAACATATAACAGTTGTTCTTATGGTTTGAGAGTATTGAAAGGCAGACACCTTGACTCGCCCACCGTGCAGTGAAAGAGCAGCACTTCAGCAGCACAACAGCAGCTGCTGCAGTCCTCTGTCACTGTCTGCACTGGATCTGTCCAGCTGTAGTACTGCCGTGTGCTCAGAGCCATTTTGACACATTCCCAAACTCCAACTGCGTACTTAAGCATGTAAGTGGAAAACAATAGGTCAGCCAAAAAATACACCTCAACTCGCTATAGTGTGCAAGCACAAGCCACTGAGGGGCGGCTGTAGATGGTTTCTGCCGAAATGTGTATATAGTGTTGAAAATGGCTTCTTCCATTTTGCACATGAACGTGTATTTATGGGGTTGGGGAGTACTACTACATATGTGAAAAGAGTAGTATAAATCCAGAGGAAGTTCCATGTAATCTGATAAATGGCCTCCAGTGATGTCTCTGAGTGGATTGTATTGTAGGTAATATAAGCAACGAGTTTTGAAAAGGAAGAAGAAAAAGGGGATATAATTCTAGTTCTGCTGAATCAATAATAATAATAATAATAATAATAATAATAATAATAATAATAATAATAATAATAATAATAATAATGTGTCTAACAGTATTTGGCCAGGGGACAGCTTTTCAAAACCTGGTGCCCACATTAATCACAATGGAACTAAGCCACTGGGTGACATTACTGGAAGCAATTTATCAGATTACACGCAAAACACTTGATACTACTTCAGTAACATGAAGTACTCCTGGAAGAGCTAGAAACACACTTGGGAAGATTTGGCAGTTGGGCAGTGTGCAGTGTGTAAAATGTAATCTAAGCAGAAGTACCAAAAACCTGCAGTTCCTTGATTGGCCATTTGAGACAGTCTCCAAATGTGACCCCATGTAAAGATGTTAGAGTACAGGGAGTACATTTATAAATAACTTGCTTGTTTGAATCATGTTAAGGCTTAATGTTAAACAGTAAAGCTGAAGCTACAGAGTTGTAAATTTAGGTCAGCAGTTATCATTTACAAAATCAAACTTACTTAACAAAGCATTTGTTACATAAAAACAAAGCAGGAATGAAATAACACATACCCAAATGTTTCCTCATTGGCTGTACACAATTCACATATTATTGGATCATTTAAAAAAAACAAACAAACAAACAAAAAAAAAAACATTCTGTTTGGATAAGCTAACCAGGATGATGGTATGGAATTTCAGGGTTTGTGGGAAATGTCTCACTCTATTTCTATCTATAACAAATTGGCTAATTCAGTGAAGCTACATCTATATTTGGAGTTGGCACCACACCCTAAGCACTGTGCTTGTACCAGTATCAGAAACCCACATGTGTCACATCGCGGTGAGGTTGTCTTGTCTTTGTATTCTGTCTTGTGTATTCTGTTTGCTGTTCCATGTTCCATGCTCCTGATCCTGATCCTGATCCATGCTCCTGTCCATGTGCTTCTGTCCCGTTTTTGGTATGTCTTGGTTTTGAGTTTTTCCATGTTTTAGTTGAACTTTGAATTTTGGTTTGAACTTTGTCTAGCTGTTTTCTTTTGCTACTTTGTTTCGTTCTTGGTTGTTACTTTGGTTTTTTTGCCCTGTTTTGGCCTGTTTTTGTTTTTGAAATCAGCTTTTAATAAAGCTCGCCCTTTGTTCTCTTTAACTTGCCTCCATTAACTGCATTTGGGTCCACCTCCCTTTCCATAGTTTTTTCCTTTTTTACCCTGACCTGACAACATGGACCTATTGTAAATTGGTGAAAGGTTTTATCCACAAAGGTCCATGTAATGCCATGTGCAACAATACTGTATTATATATATATATATATATATATATATAGTGAGAACTTTTTGTTGTTGTGTCATAGATGTGACAAGAATCCTGCTTGCAACTTGACAGTTTCAGTGCATTTATTTTTGTTGTTCTTACCTCTGAATTTTAAGGAAATGTCTCTTCAAAATTCATAATGCCGTTTCAAATTGGAAATCTTCATCACAGCTATAGTCTCCTGGCATATTAAGCACATGGGTCCTCTGCTGGTTGGAGGGAGAATGAATGCACATTTTTCAGTCCATTCTTCTTCCAATTGCTGATTTTTACTGTCCACTTTTCTTTAAGCAGTGAACTTGGAACACGCCACTTTCACGCAATCTAGGCTCCTACAGCCGGCAAAATGTCACTGCGTGAACTCCTCCAAAAACAAAAGTGAAAATTAAAAATTGTGCTCACAGCCGTGAGTGACCCAGCTGTCTGTGTATCATTGGCATGGAGACAAGTCCCGGTATATATGTGCTGACCCAACCAAAACACAAAAAAAAACAACAGTCCGGGGGCCACAAATAGCCTATTGAGGACCACTGCTCAATAGCATGTGTACATCTGAAAATAAAGTCCTATCCTAGCTATCAAAAACGCAAGATGAAATCTACAAGATTACTGCTGGTTAGCAGCTGGGTTTGCAGCTGTAACAGCTGATATTCTCTGAGCTCAGCTCTCATCATCCCTGTAAAATCCAGCCTCCCACCCATCCATCAGGAACTTTTCAAGCTTCTCCCCTCCAAACCACAAACCAAACAGTGATGTCTCTGCTACAAAATAACTATGCATCCCTAAATAAACAAAATATTACTCCCTCCCTTCCTCCATGATTGAGAATGATTTTGCATACAACAAGATGTTTTTCATGTTGTGGCTTAACATCCTTGTCAGCTTTTATGACTTCTTACAGTTTCTTAAATCAACACAAATTGGACATAAAGCATTGTGCTCTTTGGGATTATTTATGCCTGGTTTTGTTGACATGCTGTTTGTTCAGTTTTATTTTATTTTGGAGACTTTGCTTAATTGTTTTTCATTTTTATGTCCTTGCCATCAGCAATCTCCCTCCAAATTCTCTTTGTATTTGTTATTTGGTCTTCAATCTCCATATACATAAAGCACATGCTCTTCGTGTATGTTTCAGGTTTGTCTTTATTGCTTTTGTCATTTATTTTCCTGTTCACACACAGTCTTATATCTTTCTGTTGTGTTTCTACCCTTTCCTTATTTTTCCTGTTCTCGGTCATGAGCTTGCTGTCTGTCTTCCTTTATTACTTCTTTACTTTCTCCTCGCCTTTAACTTTCTGCCAGTGATTTCATAGTGTATCATAGCTGCACACGCTGTTATTCATCAGTGACTGTCTGTTTAACAGGCCAATCTCCTCTGTGTGCTGGCATTTGGGAGCTCTCATTAACATTTGCAGCATGCGGTTTAGTAAAAGTGGTGCTGAGATACATCTAGGTGCCGCAACTATTCATCTTGCCCCACCAGGAGAGTTTGCGAGGCTGTGCTTCACAGAAGCCTGCTGGGAGAACTGTTGCAAATATTTGAATGAGATGGAAGTGAGAGAAGGAGGGTTTAGAAGAAATGAGTGAGGTGTGTGTGTGTGTGTGTGTGTGTGTGTATGGGGGGACCAAGCAAAATGGTGGCAAGGGTTTTGAATGGTATGAACAAAGTACAATTATAAACAAAATGGCTGATCAAAGGGAACTACAAAATGGCAAGGGGTCAACTTCAAGATGGCGCCTTACCACATGTTTCTTTGATAGGACAGAAACCAAAAATCAAAAAAACAATGATGGCGCTGACACTATGTACTCACTGATATCACACAAAGGTGCAATATGGTCGAGGAGGAAGCGTGTTTGTGACATGGTGCCAGTTTCAGACAAGTACAAAGACCCTGAGTGTGTGTGAAACATAGCTTCACGACAGTGCTAACTACCAATGACCTGACTACACAGAAATCAAATTGTCACCCAACCAGGGGACAAACCCCATAGATTTAGCACATGTGCAGTACATCAGCCAAGTTTAACAGTTAAGCCATGATGTCTGCTATCTAGGCCCAGTTCTGTTGGCATGCTCGAACTCCAGCAGCCCAGCTGTTGATGTCAGGGTGGTCCAAGAGAAGAAGGGAAAACAGACCATGGGGAGAAGAAAGCTGAGAAAAGAGAGAACAATGGAAGGAGCTGGAGTTTTGCTAACTGGTCAGTGTTGGTCTGTCTCGATGACCAATAGAAGCTGAAAACGGGGTCTCCTGGCAGTCTTTGCACCTGGGTGTGGAGACTGGGGAATTCTTGGGAACTGACTTCAGTTCAGAGTCCATTTTGAAACCAACAATGAAAAACTTCATCTGCGGATTCCAACATGTATAAACATGAACACTTATACGTTCAAGAAATAATTATGTAGTATATCTTCTAAATTACCAACTGCTTTAATGTAAACAGCAACAACAAGATGGCGGTAACATGGTCGGCATCTTCATACATATTAAACTTTCAATAACCTTGTCCCACTGTAGTCCCGCTCTCTGTCAGCTCTGACCACATTGCGTGCAGCAACTTGATCTCCTTGAGTCCCACCTCATCCATTTCATTTTCATGTGACCGTACATGGCCAGGAGCAGCCTTCAGTCCAAGCTGGATTAACATGGTTCTTATCCCTTTCTCCTGCCTTGGGCTGTACTGGATGGTTGCAAGGTGCTGTTGGCAGTGATTGTCTCAAAGTCTGCTGCTCTTAATCCAAAACTTGCACTTTCCTTGCAGTGCTGAGGAATGTATCAGCCATAAGCAGTATGTGTTTCAGCAACAAAGCCAACAACAATTAAGAAAACAAAAATGAACTAAATTTTAAAGGCGCTACCTACCGCTGCATCTGCCTCTGCCTGCGTAGTCATGGTCGACAATCATTAAGATTAACTGTACATGAACCACAATGACCAAATCTCAAACTTGTACTACTTGAAATCGTTCACGTTGTTAATGAATAATTATTATTGTTGTTTGATGGCAAAACCTTTTATTAATATCTGCATCAAAATGCAGTGCAATTGAAATTGCTTTCTGCAGTATGATAAATTCTCAACGGTGTTTGTGGCTCTTGCTCACTTTCAGATGATCCACATTCACTTATTGAATGAGAGTTTGTTATATTTCCTTTTAAATACATGGTTAAAAACTGCAGGGTACTTGTGGGATAGCACTCATAGGTAAATATATCACCAAACACACTGAATATCTTTCATATTAGATCAACACTTACAATAGAAGTGGCCAGTTTAATTTGCAATAATCCGTCTCACACATAGTATAAATGGCAGTGAGGAAAAGAGGTTATTCTTTTACTCCCTGATTCACTTTCCTAAAAAGCAGAGTCAATTTTATTGATATAGCCTAAAATCACAATCACATTGCCTCAGTGGACTTTACAATCTGTGCACTGAACGATCATCATCTGTCTTCAGACCCTCGATCTGAGTAAGGAAAAACAATTCAGAATAAAAAAAAACCTTGTAGCAGGGAAAATATGGGAGAAACCTCACAGAGGAGGGATCCCTCTAGGAGGACAGAATGACATGCAGTCAATGTCAAAACTCTTTTTTCATCTTGTTTTATCTGTGTAGCTTCTTCCCCTGATCTCCTCACTTTGTACATTCCTCACATTGTCTTATCTTCTTCCTCTCTTTCATTCTCCTGGCTCACTCAGATTTACCTGCAAGTGTAAGCAGATTCACCACCTTTCTCCACAGCACCCTGCACTTCAGTCTTCATTTTCCTGTCTCCAGGTCCAGCCCGAGGCATAAGCGAACTAAGTGGCTGCTTGGTTCGATTTTTTAAGTTTTTTTTTTTACATATTAAATAAAGGGGGGGTGCCCAAATCAAATTCTGCTTAGGGCCCCCAAAAGGCTTGGGCCAGCACTGCCTGTCTCCATACTTCCCTCTATCTGTCCCTCCATCTCTTCTTCTCTGGCTTAATGTGATGGACACAGGAGACTGCTGTAATTTGATTGGAGGTATTAAAGTTGATTTGATTAAGCGTTGGCCAAATTACTGGCTGCTTAATGGAATCAGGCCCAGTCACCTGCCAGGGGCCCCTCGTCGAGGTACTCAGCCCTGACACACACACACACACACACACACACACACACACACACACACACACACACACACACACACACACACACAGACACACACACACCACAGATTCAGATACACACATTAAAAGTAATCCCTTTCCCTATACTAATTGGAAAGTAATACTTTATCGGACAGAGTAGTGATGCTGTAGAAAACTGGTGGGTCCTGACATCAGATCTCCCTCCACTCAGCGATATCTGACATCATGATGGCCAGTTAGAATGAGTGCTTGTTTAATTCCTTCCAACCTTGCATGTCCTAAACCTGCTATTTATCTTCCCGCTAGTCAGTCAAAGCTAGAAGCAGCAACAACAGGCATGGAGGCACTTTAATTACACTGCCGGCAGATGAGGTTTTTATAGTGTACACAATGTGGTAACTACTTTCAGAACACTACATGCAGCACCGTTTGTCAAAAAAACCTTAACACAGCAAAACAGAGTACCATAATACAAACAACTGTTTTCAAAGCTGTTTCCTGCAATTTAACAATGAGTGTGGATACAAAGCTGTGTAGATATTGAGGGTTGAATGATAGTTTTCAGCACTTGTGACCCCTTTTATGTCATTTGATTTGATTTGAGTTGAACTAATCTATTACTCTGGTTATTTAATCTACTTTAAACAGGGCTTAGTGTTCACACAATTTTCCCTGACTGCCCCTTAATACTAAATAGAACAACCTTGCTCCAGCAGGCAACAATTTCTTCATTACCCGTGCAATGTGCTAACGCAAATGTTCCTTCCTTGAGCTTGAGTTTTGAAGTGCATCCTGCTTTTTATGTTGTTGGGAGGGTTCTCATTAAGAAAATAGTATAAAGTAAAGTGGTCTGTGCACACATCGTCTATAGGGGTTTTCAGCTGTTTTGGGGACATTTCCATCACAAAATAGGTGAATCCACTGGGTTTTCACTGGTGGCAATTGACGGCGTTTACTGTTCACATTTGTATTTGTGATGTTGGCATTTACAAAGAAGACAGCTGTGACTGGATGTGACTCCAGTGCTATCAGAATCTGTTGAGTCCTCCAGTTGCATGTTATAACAGCCCCAGTAAGGCACATTATTTTTAACACACTAAAACATTCATGAATGTAGTGATGGTGCTGCAAAATCAGTGCTGTGGCCAAAAGTGATACTGGTTACAGTGAACAAACTGTAACCATGCACACTTAAATGGATGGATATTTTGCAATCAAAATTAAGATTTAATCAGAAAAGCAAGGGTAGGTCCTGGAGTATTGAGTTGTCACAGTGACTTTGAAATGTGGTGTCCAATGTAACATCTGACATTAAAAGTAAAACCTGAGTTTAAAAAGAAAACACTGGCACTAAAACAAGTATTGACACTGAAATCTGACATTTTGCTGGTCAGACTCGCTGGAACTATAGCGCTGTCACCATACTGGAATTGATATAATCAATACCATAACTTTCAAAATATCAATTTTTGATACCACAGGAAAAAATAGATAAATAAATAAATAACATTATGGGCATAGCTAGTATAGCTATACTATATAAATATAACAAAACTTTGTAGTGTGTGTCAAGCTCAGTGTGTTTAGTATTTTAGTATAAACTGAAACTTAGCTTTAAGAATCACAAATGTCTGTTAGGTCAACGACACACAATACTTCAGTGATGCTGAATTTGGAGCTGTCATCACTAAATCATGCCAGTCCTTCAGGTGCTGTTATATAGTTGCATCTTTCATTAGCACTGCTCTGTCTCCTTTGCTTTTTTCCATTCTTATGGTATTGCAGAACGGCACTCCTGCTGTTTTCTTTGTCAACCAAAACTGGTCGCAGACACTCAACACTTGCCATCTCCTTCAGAATGGCTTTGATAGTTTGCCCACACAGCGTTAATTTAATTGTCCACCCTAATGCACGTACAGACAAAACCACCAGATGCACATGCAAGCTTTTATGAAACAATGGCATTAGCAGTCCTACATTAAATAGGAGAGTTTGCATCACAATCTGAGGCTTTAGAGGGAGGTTGGAATAGAAACTCTCTCTCTCACTCTGTGAGTTTGTCTACAGAGCATGTGTGAGTATCAGCAGACAGCAGGTGTAGAGTGAAGGCAAACTGTCCATTAGTTAATTGAGCACTCAGGCATCGTTCTATAGAACGATATATAAAAAATGTTTAATTTGGTCGCCAAATATACTTGGCTTGCCGTTAATATTCCTGGGTGTCTTGCCCAAGTAAAGTCTGTGAGTTGGAAACACTGTAGATTGAGGAGGTGACAAGATGATGAAGAAGTATGAAAAGTATGCTGCAGCCCTGCTTTTGTCAGTTAAGTGATAAATAAATGACAGATTAACCAACATATAAATACAACTCCAAAAGAGATGGGATGTAGAATGTAAATAAACTGAACTGAAAAAGTATCAAAACACGTGTTCATCACCAGATAATTACGGAGCTGTTGGTAAATAACCTATTCAATAACTTTACCCAAGAACGGGTATCGAGGCTGATCAATCAATCAATCAAACAATCAATCAATCTTTATTTGTATAGCGCCAATTCACAACAAAAGTCTTCACATGACACTTTCTAAATTGAGCAGGTCTAAACCATACTCCTAACCCATACTCCCCCAACATTTCACCAATATACAAGCACTTAGTGATATCACAGTTGGATGGATTAATACTGGAAATAGCAATTTAATTGATTTTTCATAACAGGGTTAAATTGCCTCATGCCTACTAATCTAAATCTGGTTGATTGTAGTGGTGGTGCTTCTCGGCTTGATATATTATGCTTTACATGTATAGCTATGCTTTGAATTTTGTCATTTAAAATGATGCAGACTTCCAGTATTTGCTGACAGAAATTAGTATTGGTGATATTTGGGCTGGAGGATTGGTTAATCTGTCAACTTTAGGAAATACAATGTGCACGTTTTTCTTGTTGATTATTTCAGAAAAGAATGATTGCCTTGCACTTTAAGATTGGAGTCAGATCAAATGTGTTGGGTATGGGCAGAGAGTTCAGTGGCATTCTTGTCATCAGCATCATCTATGTGTAAATGACAAAAGAGCCAAAATCAGTGCAGATAACTGAGAGCTTCTCGGTAGAATCATCACGGAAATGTGGTGAGTATTCCGGTGGCCTGTATATGACTGAAAATCAAATAGTTGCAGAGAATTTAATTTCCAATTTAAATGACAGATATTCAAAGGATCAAAAATCCCCAAATCCCCAAATGACATATTCATGCAAATAAATGTATTCTTCAACAAGGAAAAACACTACTCCTTTTGTTCAGTCCTGCTAAATATTCAAACATGAAGCTGGTTGGGGTGGCTTGCGTAAGAGTTCCATTCACATTTATGGTGTCCAGCCAGGTCTAAAAATGATTTGCACAATGTCAAACAGAGCTGGTTTTAGGTTCATTGAAGTAGGACCAGAGAAACTTGGTTTACAGGAAATGTGGATCAACTTCGTAGTATTGAAAGATTTTTTCTGTGGCCTGCTTATTTATACTTGACTGGAAACTGTAGCTATTGTCCAACTGGGAATATTGTCGTACTCTCCAGGGTGGTATGCAGTCTTTGCCACAAGGGGGAGTAAGTGCACTGGTACTCAGGGTAAGGGTGTGTTCAAGATCTTGGAAATTAAGTTGTAGGTAAGAGTGCGTTAGCAAAGGCCATGTGGGTGTTGGGCAGCTGGGTGTTGCCAGAAGAGATTGAACTTATCCACAAGGCTATATTGCAGGTAGCACAGGTGAACTGTAGCCTGACATGGAAACGTGTGCAAGTGGGTGAATGGGCGGAGGGGACCAGAAACAAAAAGCTGTTTACTCTGGGCTGTGAGAGAGCCGAGGAGTCTGCTGAAGTTCCATTTTTGGTATTTCTGAACATTGGCTGGGAATAACAATGCACCCAATTTGAAGGACAACATCTTGTGGTAGCGGGAGATCGTTCAGGAAGCTCAGAATCTTTTGTATATGTCTATAATATCAGTCAGCTTAGAACCCAGGAAGCAAAATGTTGCTGCGGATTTTTCCCTAACATTATTCACAACTGAGTATCCGATAGAGTGTGGATGGAGGAGGAGAGCCCAGTGGGGACAGAGTAGATGGGGAAGGGCAAGACACCACTGTGGCGTTGTTGTAAATAGCGGTATGGAGTCACAAACCCCTGTGTGCAAGGAGTGACCAGGTATGGCCGGTGTATTGACTGGAGCCAAAAGTGAACTATGGGACTCGTCAGTGGGGGTTGAGATGGAGGCTGGGAGTCTACTGCCAGGGGAGGGAAATAGTATTAAGGACAATAAATGCATGTGCTGTGGACATTTTGTCTATATTTGTTAAATTATCTGTTGATAAGCCTTCTACTGCTTCAAGTAAGGGCAAGATGAAAAGAATATTAAACATTTTGCTGACAGATAATCTGTTTGCTGTTGTTTTCTGAATGAACTATTATTCTGAATGGATAAAATGGTTTCACACCTTTTTTTTTTATCCTCATTTGTACTTTTTTTGTCCATCTCTAGTTCATATTTTTCTTATTTTATTTGTATTTGTTCCTACTCTAACCTTTTTTCTGTTCCCTATTCTTTTGTTGCTTTGCTCATGATTTGACAGCCTAGGTGTCAGGATAAAATGTTAACATTTCGCATATCTGCAAACCAGATACATTACATTTTTTAAGTGTCATAGTCAGTGTACCAAATATTACACATCTCTACAAAACATATGTGATTTATTTATTCAAGTTGATGAAGGTTCTCAGTCATCCAGGTTATGGTAAGTGCTACTGTCTATCATAAACAAATGGACGTCATCCAAGAAATGTTTATTACCTGACTTTGACATCAGAGGGTGGAGGGGATGATAGTGGAGTTCTAGGCACAGGGTAGCCAAGCCAGTGACCATGGTTTGAGTCTGTGTTTTAGCATTCATAAGTGTGAAATTACTGCATATTTTTAAGGAGAACACAGGACAGTGTCCATCCTTTTTGCGCCACTGTAGCTGACATTCCACAGCCCCCAGCCCAACCTCACCCTAACCAGCTGCTCTGTGTGCCTTAATAAGGAGAAGAATAAGAACAGCTACATCAGAATGTTGTTTGTTGAGTTCAGTTCAGTATTCAACACAATCTCACCCATGAAGCTCATAGGTGAGATTGTGAAAACTAAATACTCTGGGCTTAGGTACAACACTCTGCAACAGGACATATTTACAAGCAGACCCCAAAGGTTCTGATTGACAGTCTCACCTTCTCTACATTAGTGCTCAGTACTGCAGCACCCCAGGTCGGCATGCTAAGCCCCCAACAGCAACAGCTGTCAGCAAGCTGATTGTTGATTTTAGAAAGCAGGAGGCTAAGACACACCCCTCTTTACATTAGTGGTGCTGAGGTGGAGCAGGTGATCAGAATTAGGTTCCTTGGAGTCACTGAGACACTATTTTGGTCATCACACATCACCAACCTGGTTAAAAATGTAAAGAAATTATCTACTTCCTATGGACATTAAGGAGGGCTAAATACCAGGGTCAGACTCTGGTGAACTTTTACAGTGGAGCAACACAAAACATCCTAACTGGAATGAAAACATCACAAACTGTCATGGTTCATCACAGCCCAGGACAGGGAGGCTCTACAGTGGGTGATTAAAAGTGGAGTTAGTCTGCACAGAGTCCAAATTACACTAAAAGGCAACACCATCCCAGCCATTATCTGTTCACACTGCTGCCCACTGACAATGAGTACAGAAGTATCCACTGCCATATCACCAGACTACAGAGCAGTTTCATTCTGTTCCAGGCTGTGGGACTCAATTTATCAACACTGCTTCTTCAATAATAAATGTAGTACGACTGAAAGGACTCAGGACTATTTTTTTAAAACCTTGTGATTTGAATAGTGTGGCTGTGCAGAAACATTCTTTGCCAACACTTATTTTGGTGATTCAGTTGGTTTTGGTGTTAGCTACCCTCATAAAGTTTGGAACATGGCACAATCACACACAACATGCACAGATGCACAGACACACCTGAGTAACACACAGAAAATACAAACTTTTTGCAGCTTATAACTTATGCTTATAACTTTTAAACTGAATGAAGCTAAACTTCCTTCTCACACACACACACACACACACACACGCACACACACACACACACACACACACACACACACACACACACACACACACACACACACACACACACATCCATTGGAGGGATTAGAGCTATAGATCAGATTAATGCCAACCATTTAAGAGATGCTCACATACACACAGTTACCTCCATCCTGTGCTCGCCACATGCATTTTTAATCAGAATAGACCTCATTCCAACATTATACCTTACTAATAACCATAATACAGCACTGAGCATTGAGTGGTGCTCCTGCCTCTATCTGAGCACATCGTCTCACCAACACCAATAGTTTTCACAGCTGCTGTTTGGTTACAAGATCACATCTTACGTGTCATTTTCATTGATCCATCTTTCTTTTCCTTCTGTTTTTTTTTTGTTTTTTTGTTTCCTGCTGTGTCCTGGGAATGCAACTTTGTGATTGTTCGTGCATATGTAAATACTGTGTATTTGCTGCAGCAGCACCAGATGTTAATGTCCTTTGAGGTAAATTGCATTATATGTGAGTCACTCAGCAGCAGACGCAGCAGTCACATGCATTTTCTTTAGGAAATGCAGATATTCTAGTTCATAACTGTAATAGTTTCATACACTGTAATAGTTTCCACACCACACCTTGTTAAAGTTAATGCTGTCTCATATAGCAGCCCTAAAATAAATTCAGCACCACTAAAATACTACTACTAAAATACTGCTGAATAGTTGAAGGTTATAATCCTCAGTTTGTGTTTAAGAGAGGTGGTGATCAGTCTGGATCATATACAGTAGTTTGTGGGTCTGGATTACAATTCAGTTCAAAGTTGATGTATTTTTAATATTTTGTCTGCTTGTATAAACTTGTAGGACAAGATATAATACTTAAATATAATGCAATAAAACAACAGCAACACAAAATACACCTTCCATGAGCATACACAAGTAGTATAACCTTTGTGGTACTAGCACTTTGCAGGGTGGTTAATTTAAGCAAGTGTGACTAATACGGCTGTGTATAATAGTCACTTAGATTGTTGTCAACTTCCTTTCAAAGCCTGCTCAGTTGTTTTTTTAGGAGGTAAAGTATTAAAGGAGAACTTCGGTCGATTAAACATGCAGCTTCATTGCTCAAGCTACCCTTGACTTGCCAGTGCCGAAAGACGCAAACGCATTTGGTGCAACCCTTACTGGGCTCCGTGAGCAGAGAGTTAGCATTGACAGCTAATAGCATGGGGTGTGTGTTTGTGCAAGGAGCTACATACCAGTTTGTTGACATCCGTGTCTTCCAGTAGCTAGACCAAACTAGTATTTCCATCGAGCGTGCGCTTAACAGGCTATTGTAAGGCTCATGGCTCATGACAGGCTGTAACATGGACATGTACATTATGAACAGAAAAACAAAAATGCTGGAATACGTTTCTGTCTGCAAAATTCAAGTTTCTGTCTCTGCCAGTGGGGGAGTAAGCGCACGCTCGACGGATTGACTAGTTTGGTCTAGCTACCGGAAGACACGGATGTCAACAAACCAGTATGTAGCTACTTGCACAAACGCACTGTTTTAACTACTTTTTTATTCATTTTGAGTCATACACGCTACAGTGCTGTGTTGTAAGGTGTCTGCTGATGCTGCATAACTTTTGAGGTGAGATTTGGAGCATGTTAAGATTCTTAAAACACAGTGTAAAGTTCTGACCCCATGCTGTTAGCTGTCAATGCTAAATCTTCATTCACGGGGCCCTGCAATGGTTGGACCAAATGTGTTCACGTCTTTGGTACTGGCAAGTCAAGGGTAGCTTGAGGAATGAAGCTGCATGTTTAAATTGACCGAAGTTCTCCTTTAAAGTCTCACATGCTAGCATTGAAAACTATGGTAAAATGGTCAGCTGCAGCCACACTCATACATGTAGAACTGTGTCCTCTATGTATAGGAATTGAATTGGTTGAATTAAAAACATCATGCTTTTAACAGTTGAATCAGGTACTTTTGTCTTGTACTGCACCTTTGGATCAAACTACCCGTTCAGACGTTTCCTTTGATGGCTAACCTTTTTCTCTCTTTACTCTCCTTGTCTAACAGGGCAGCGAAAAAATCCCCTCTCCATCCAGTCGGCTGTACATGGAGACCCCCAGTTGGGCAGGTCAGTGTGTGTCTGTGTTTGTATGTGTTTACATGCACCTCTTGTTTTTAGTGGACTCACACAATATGACCACATTTATGAGTTGCATGCAGTGAGTTTGCAGATACCTGCACCAGACATCTACTGCACAATAACCCAGGTGTGTGTGTGTGTGTGTGTGAGAGAGAGAGAGAGAGAGAGAGAGAGAGAGAGAGAGAGAGAGAGAGAGAGAGACTGTATGTGTTTGTGTGTAGTCTCCCACTCACGTTTGGGACCCAACAACTGCGTGAGGACCAAATTGCTGGACCCCAAAAATCATTAACATTATTGTTAAATGTTAAGGCAAAGACCTGGGTTAAGGTTAGGGCAAAGGGTTAGAGTCAGGGTAAGGTGAGGGTCGGGTAAGTCTCAAAGAAATGAATGTAAGTCTATATAATGTCCCCACAAGTGATGAGAAGAAAGGTGTGTGTGTGTGTGTGTGTGTGTTCCGGGGGTTATCTTTGTGAGTGTGTGTGCAGAGAGGGAGAATGTGCTGACTACAGTGCTTTGGTTCTGGGCATGCCCATTAGAAGTGGCTATAAATCCTGAGCGCAGTGCTCTCACTGTGTCAGCAGTCCAGCCAATGAATGGATATTAAACGCCACAAAAAAGCCTCTTTAATTCTGCCTGCCTCTGCCACACCGCTGCACACCCTCTTTCTCTTTATCTAGCTATCTATCCATCCATCCATCCATCCATCCACCTTTCTTCTTTCTCTTGTTTTCTCTTCCCTGCCATCCCTCTTGCTCGTTTCCCTCGCTTGCTTTCTGTCCCTTCCTCTGTAATAATTGAATAATGCTGAAAAAAAGGAAGTGTACCTCAGCCCCACCAGCCCTGCTGTGGTAAAACTATCTATAGTTAAGTATCTGGTATCTTTTACTGACTAGCATCGGTGTTCTTTTTATAGCTAGTTATATGGGCCCTTTTATCTGAAATGTGTGCCTGTAGATACTTGTCTCACTGTGTTTAGTATTTTTCAGAATAATGTTGGACTAAGAAGGGGTGGGGGATGAGAACAATCTAGTGAGTTTGTTGATCAATAAGTACATTGCTCTAAGATGTGAAGCATGCAGACGCAGTTGTTAATCATTCAGATACATTTTGAATGCAGAGATAACTCAGTGCTCTGGTAAAATGTTGACTGTTGGGTCGAGACTTAGCCCTATGTTGGATGAAATGTGGTTGTGTGGTTGCTTCACACAAAGTGTTTTGCCATCATGTTTCCACTGTGTGCATGGTGTGTTTTAGTGAGTCATAAATGCTGGCTGTAAACGCTCAGTCCTAATGTTACCTTGCGTGCTCCCTGCAACTCAGCGCTCGCTTCCAAACCTCTGTGCAGCTTCATCATAAAAAATGTATTATTATTTCGATTAAATTTAAGCTTCTGAAGCGTGACCCCGGCTGTAGGTGTGGCCATCTGTCCTACTGGCGCATCAATACCAATCTAATAACAGCAGGAAAGATCAATCTCAACCAGCTTAGATCTGTGGAAATATACACAGTCCATGTGGTAGCCTTCACACCGCTCCACTGCAAATCATTTCTGAGTCCATGGAATGTATGCCTCGTGCTTGTAACTGGGTTCAGTTCAATATTTTGCTTGATCATAAAATCCTGCTCAGACAAAGGGGATGAAGTAGAAAACCGTACTGTGGATTTATTTGGATAGTATATACATTTATTAAACTATTATTTTAAGTGGCAATGATCTGAACAACTTAGAGCAAACACTGTACAGCACACTCATGAAATATTTTATAGTAGAAATTGGTTTAATCAATGTATACTGTGAGGGAGTGACAAGAATTTATAATAACACACACACAGAGACACACACACGGTTCCTCCTCCCTCTCTACAATATCAATTACAGCTTGGCCTGGTTTAGCCTCTATCAGTGTTCTACAGCAGGGCTCCAGGCACAATCAAGGCTCTGCAGCGCAATCAAACTGACATGGCAGCTAATTGTAAAGTTTCCAGCGGCTGAAAGAGACGATCATTGATGGCGAGTTGGAGCTTCTTTGAAGCTCCATGTTGAGATGTTTGTTGGTGATAGAGTGCAAGATCTGTTGTAACAAAATCACTTTGATGTGTATAGATAGAGGAGTCCATATTGGCCTTTTACTTAACTTTAGTACCAAGGAAACTCTAACCCCTTGATTCCACTGTGCAGATATTTGTTACCTGCCGTGTGCGTTGCTGTTTTGTTCTGTTTTTCACAAAAACTCATATCGCACCGGGGGTGTTTCAGAAGCGGAGCTTCATGGCTGCCTGATGCTGTTGACTTGTGTAGATCATGTTTATTTCCCTTTGTTTTCTCTGCTCCTTCTGGGTTGACTAAGCTACACAGACTAATCATCTCAGTATTTGTGCGTTTATTATGTTTACTGTTAATATTTCTGACTCTGTGGTGCTCTAGGTTCCGAGTCGGCACACCATGTTATATTTTGAAAATTGTCCGCTGGCCGCTCCACTGCCTGACTTCCTGTCTGACTCAATCTGCTCTGTGCTGATTGACGCAGCAGTATTCTCCACAGAGCAGAGCAGAGAGCCTGTTCCTGGATGCTGCAGCCAGTGGAAACACAATCATTGTCTAGAAGGCTGTGATCAGTTCCAGCACCCCATCTCATGGCTGTGATGATCTTGGTAGAATTTGGGGTAATTGTATCATAAGTACTGTTGCCATTATAGTTTTTGTACAACCTGGGTTTGTATGAGTAAATCTATGCAACAAATGTGTCTATCATTCCAACAAGTTACATTCCAACAAGTAGAATGTCTATTTATTTGTGAATAATATTGAGACTGTTATAACTCCATATGCATTATCATGAGATGATTATCAACAGCTGATAAACTTGATAAACCGATTATTTAAAACTGCTGACTGGTTTCCTTTGGAGAGTTTATAACTACAGCTTTTAGTTTAGCTGGTTAAATGTGTTGTTACGGTATATGACTGTGTTCATGGAAATGTATGAAATAACTGAAAGCGGCCTCATAATCATAAAATCAGAGTGTATGAACGGTGTGAACCTGTCTATGAAGGAGCATCTAATGCGTCCTTTGAATATCAGGAAAGATACTGCAGTTTGACTTTAGACCAGATTTTTGTTGGTCTGTGGTGCTGTCATCTTCTGCTGCCTCAAGATAGCAATCTACCATCAGTGCACCTGAACAGACCTCATTTTAAGACCTACACACCCAGGGGCGCACAGGTGGGTGCAAGTACATTTGCTAAACACGGGGAATGAATGTGAAAATTCCAACTGTGTCAGTCTGAAACTAGAGACTGTGTGCTGCTTTCCGCTGAGTGCATGATATAGATAGAGCCCCTGGTTTTCTCTCCTGCAGATCACCCAAACCGAAAACCGCTCTATACCTTGTTCACTCAGGTCTTCCCAAACGCAATATGACAACTGAAAACAATACAACAAGCCACAATATGTTTGCTAAACAATGCTCATCATGACTTGTTCCACGACCTGACACCTTTTGTTGTTGATGTGGCATCAGCGCTCTGGCTTTATGACTCTGCAGACTAAAGTTGGGCTCACACTGTGATCCCTCTGACATGATCTCTCTCGGGGAAGCAGACATAAACAAAATGGAGACTGGTGCAACAACTTGCTGTAGTGACATGCAGCAGGGGAAAAAAAACAACTAAAAAACTAAAGCATAAGGTCAAAGAAGGATAAGCGGAGACAACGCAGGTTTCCTATTCTTGGCAAGAACTGGATGTGAGGTTTTAAGTTTCTCTTAACGGTAACATTCAAGCTAACTTTAGCCTCGAGGACTAGAATATTTACTGTTGCTTGACAGCATTGTCAGCTGCTCAAAACATGTCTGATATTATCCGGGCATCCCAGATGAGACCTTGAACAGTTCAGGTGGCATAAAACTGGATTTGTTAACCCCCATTACCAGATAATCCGATAAAATAACAGGGGGAAAAAGGGGGGGGACTCATCCCTGAAGAGACAATTAGCGTTATTTCTGTAGTTTGGTCTACAAGAGTTTATGCTCCATGATAGTTATCTAAACTGGTCTGTTTGAATGCCTTAATAACATAGGTTGAAGGTCGGGTGTACACACTGACCAGAATAAAGAATGAAAACTCCTGTGGTGATAAAACTGGTTTCCAACAGGGCTATTCAATGAGTTTGGTACGGTGGCCAGGTCATGAAACTCAGTCTTAATGAGAATATGAGAAGACATGTTTACTCATTCCATATTGAAGGAGTCAACAGGTGTGAATATATTGTTTCTTGTAAGTGCAGAACTACTTCTGTGCATTGTATTGTATGGGAATATAATGATACCAAAAACTCATGGCCTGATCATCACAATGTATAGTCCAGGATGTGATATTTATGACAATATTCAAGACAAAGTAAAACAAAAAAAATATGACCTCAACAATGTCTTTTAATCATAAATTTGCTTTTACTTATTATGTGAGATACCTCTGCTTTCCTTTCTAGCAAAATAAAAGTAGCTTGCCATGAGCTAAGCATTTGCAAAAGGTAGCTATGAATTGTCTTTGCAGAACAAACAGCAGGCAATCTCTCCCTCTGGTTGTTGTACAGCGGGACTACCAGGGCACCTTAAGTGAAGCAGACACGCACAGTGGCGGAGAAGTGGGAGGGCAGCCAAAGATCAAATGATCAAAAAACAAACAGCAGCAGAACACTCATCCTCTGTTTGGTACAGAAACTTGACAGGGTTTTTCAGCTTTGAATTCTGGAGAAACACACGGATCTCCTCTCTTAGTTCACAAAATTATTTCCATGCATCTCATTTGCTAAGCCATCTAATGTCATTGTGGATGAGCAAACCTTTATATCCAGCTGACATTTCTGTCAACAACTTGCAGAGAAGGCAGTGCTGTAAACTGGAGGTACAATGAATAAAGTCTATAGGGGTCCATGGCCTCTTTTAACTCACCACTTAGCTTGGTTCACAAAAGGCTTTGGTGGATAAGGCAATGTATCAATCTCAGCTGCGGAGCCACAGCCACCATCCTAGCGGCCAGCCCATGTTCCCTGCCCGCCATCGAGCATGTTGTCAAGTTCCAAATCCAACTTGTTCTCCTCAAAGAATTAAGCAATTTTGGTGAATAAAATCTCACTGGTGGCGTGTCACACCAAAGGAATTAGTCTGAGCAAATTCTCCCAAAAACACTCCCCATCAAAGAATCGATCATAGAGGCAAAGCTGTGCAACATCACCGCTGTCTGTCTCAAACTCATCAAACTTGGAATATACATCACACCTGCCGAAAAATGTCGGCACCACTAGGTGGCACTATAATCGAGGACAGAGCGTATACTTTGTTTTTTGTTTTTTTTGCAAATTTTCGGAAGTTCGCAAACCTCCTTTTTTGAACTCGGCCCAGGCGATTTAACTGATTTTCACCAAACTTTGTACACAGCATGTGTGGACTCTCCTGACAAAATTTATTTAAATAATTTTGATATTCCAAACAGTACTCAAGTTGATAGATAACAACTTCCCCTGCATTTTGCTTAAAACACAAAGTGTTAAACATCTTTCTGTCCAAATGACATGAAACCCAGGTGACTACTTGCCCATGAGCCACTAAGGCCCTGTGAAAATATGATAAACTGACTTTTTCGAACACCTCCTAGGCCATTTGACCGATCTGCAACAAACTTTGCAAGTAGCATCTGTGGATAAAACTTATCAAAAGCTTTCACCTACGTCACACCTGGTGGCACGTTCCATTTTGATGCTTCGCCATAAAACCATCAACTCATTATTAACTTCCACATACAATTTGCCAGCTACTCCAAGTTGCTAAAACATGTAGAGGGTCTTGCCCTGAATACATCGACGTGGCACACCCTGACGGCAGCATGTGTGATGTGCACTGCAAGTTGCAAGCAGCCCGTTCATTGCTGCTTGCAGATTGTGTTCTTTATGGCCATTGACACAAATAATAGTAATAATTAAGATGCTCATCACCAAAATCATAACTTTCAAGATCACAGAATCAATAATGAAACAAATTTAAATTGAAGTCTCCTTCAGTTACTTATATGTGCCCTTTCTGTCTATAGCCGTCAGCTCCGTAGTTTCCTAAAGAAGTGTACCTCTCTAGCACCCTATAAAGCTCCACGAAACTTGTCTTCTCAAAATTCTGTTATTAAGTGGAGAGTCCTCTGTTGCCCTGGGGTTAATGGAAGCTCTTGTTGTTCCTCTATTTGGCAAATTAATCTCTCTTCTGCACTGTTGTTTTACATTTGTCACATCTATGCAATCAGAATCAGATATGACAGTACAAGAATATACTGATAAAGAAAACATTGACTAAGACAAGAGGGGTTTGATCCAACATTCAGAGCAATGAGTATTGATCCACGGAAACAAACTAGTCAAAACAGTACCTGTGACACTGATTGCGCCAGGCTGATTGCTCCATGCTGTTTGGTGCAATTTGAGCCCACAGCCATTTGTTAATGTTGTGAAGCTGTAAGAGTTTGTTTCCACCTCATTAAAAATTAAAACTTGGCCTTAATGGTGATAGCGCAAGGCATCTGGTGAGCTGTTAAATCCACCCTTACATTATTAACATACTTCCGAGGTGAAAACAATACCATCCAACGCTGTTGCAGATGGTAAATATCTTTAATTCAGTTACACATACTTGCCAGCGCAAAAGAGAAATAATAGACAAAAACTGTGATAAGTGTTGATATGGCGGCATTCATTGTAAAGACACTTAAACAAAGAGAGAGAGCACTCAGGAGTGTGAATGACAAAGGTTGTCTTTGTATTTGTTAAAGTGATGTCCAGCGTCTCTGAGCTGCTTTTAACACTCCCAGAAAGGCTATTACAATTAAAGGAGCGCAGTCCAGAGCGAAAGGAATGGAGAAGAGTGTGATGAGAGTAATAGAGGGATGTCAGCACAAAGAGTGGCGGAGATGCTTTTAGCCCTTCTCTGCAGGAGTAATGTCCAATTAGTGCTCGGTCTGAGTCCAGTGCTTCACACTGTCATCAGCACACAAGCATCAGGTTATAGCCCTCTGCAATGGGCCGATTGTCAGCTGCCATGGATCACAATCAGCGAGCGAGTCTTGTGGGCCATCTGGAGGAGAGTGGTAGTTCACATTGAATATTCAAGTTGTTTTACTGGTCATAATAGGCTGGCGAACTCTCAGAAAATGAAACATCAAACATCATCATGGAAAAAACCTCCATGTAGGCCTTAATCAGCACACTCAGACAGACTCAGTGCATCCTGCATCATATGTGCAGGATATTGTAGCTTCAGTCTATCTCTGTATCATCCTCTCTTGAGTTTACAAGAATTAAGGTAAAAACAATATAGACAGTTTGCAGGTGTGTTGGTGTGTCTGCCTCTGACCAGACACCACCTCTGACCAGCAGGTGGTACCAGATATTTAACTTTTTCCTCATTTTCATTGCACCACTCTCTCACACTTTTAACAAGATCACATTTGCAAGATTGTTTTAGAAATGCTGACTTGACATGTGTCACAGCAGTCAATCCTTGTTACTTCTGGTACTGTTAATTGCATTGCTGCAGACTGCCTTCCTATTTGGCCTTGACTTTGGGTTATTATAGCCTCAAGTCTCTGTGTCTTTCCTTGGTGGTCAGTGACATAGAAACTAAAGAGGATATGGGTTTCACAGTTACTCGGGCGACAGGGGGAACTGCATATTTTTTCGTAATTCTCGTTTGACCTGAGCATGAGAAAAATCAAGTTGAAAATTGATTTTCACACTTTTGTGTCTCTTATTCGTTTTAACATTTTAAGTAATGAATTTAATTGCAGAGATCTGAGGACAATGTGACATCTTTTGAATAGCAGCAACACAGTCATTTAGTCACACAGGTTTTGTACAACCGCCACTTTATCACATGCATCCAAAACACTTGTTTAGAAATGTGGTTGAAGAGCTTTTATGAGATCAGAATGTCAAAGTTACTTTGCAAAGTCTAATAAAAATAAATGACGCAAATGGAGCCTGTTTACAGCATAAATAAAATGTGTGATTTGTATCATTTTCTATTCTAGATTCCTGTCGAGTAATGTCACTCTGTCCTCAAGTCCCAGTAACAGACAAATCACCATCATGTCATGCTAACAATAGTTGTCACTTCTGGTTTGACAAATGGCAGTTGATTTTCATCGTCGGGGTATGTGAAATTGACTGACTCGTTTTTCTGTTGTCATCCCCAGCTGTAACTGTAATGTTTAAAGATATATTGCAAGACATAGTGGTCCAACTGATCTGACTTTATGGCATCTTTTATATGTGCCCAACTGCAACACATCCGACTAACTGCAAAATTTTTGTAAACTCAAGCTGTCACTTTTAGTCATGGCCAGAGAAATTATGTTTTGGAGTTGTCCATCTGTCTGTCATATTCTTGTGATTGCAGTATCTCAAGAACACCCCCAGGTAATTTTTCAGATATGGCACAAATCTGCACTTGAATTCAAGTATGAACTGGTTAGAATAGAGTGGTCAAAGGACACTGTGACCTCCCAAAACACATTTTTGGCCATTACTCAACATTTCTTATGTACATATAAGTACAACAAAATGTCTTAATGTTTAAAAAACAATGTTATGACAGCTAATATCCAAAAGGTCAAAGGTGAGCTTCACTGTGAAATCATAATATTTGTGCTGGCCATTAGTCAACACCATAGCTCAGGAACAGCAACTTAAAGTGCATTTTGGCGAGAGTTTCCCTTTACAACCTGGGCCTCACAGATATATGAGGTTTAACAATAGCTATTGATGAGACATGGCTTTTTGAGATGTATACACATTGAAATAACATTATTAAACAGATAAATCAATACATTATATGTAATCTCTTTGATGCTGATGGTTCTCTTTTTTTTCTTATTTTTCTATTTTAGATTCAGCACTGGGATTAAAAAGCAAATGTTGCAGATGGAATCAAAAATCTAACATTTTTGCAAATTTTTAATTTTTTGAATGTCATTATGAAAATCAATTCTGATGCTTTGACAACATGTGATGTTTCTCCGAGTATTTTAATGAATTCTGCACTGACACACAATCACACTAACTTCAGCCTGTAAGCCAAACAGGCAGCTGTTCAGCCCGTTGCAGTCACAAGCTGAAGCTGCTTGTTATAGGGTTACTCTTCACCTGTTTGATGACCAGCAGCAGGATAGGGTCATAGTATAAATGTGCTGACCATTCATTGAGTGACAGGGCATGTTTAAAAGCACTGTCATTACAAAGTAATAAAGCCAAATATCAACATTTGTAATTACTTAGAAGAATATTCCACTAAAAACAGCTGCTATCACATCTTCAGGTTGGACTGCTCCACCTCCTCATTTCCTCTAAAGCTATTTCCTCACCACCTCTCTCCCTCTCCTTTCTTTGTATGTCTCTCTCTCTTTTTATCGCTCATTCATCATGTTGACAATGGCACGGCTACTTTTGTGAAATGGAGAAAAAATGTTTAAGTCAGCTTTTTGCTGTCTCTTTTTCTCCCTCACTCATCCCCCTTAGCCATCTAGACGTGAGTATTTGACTTTGTCCATATGTATATGTTTATGCGTATTAATGTGTGTGTTCGCGAGGAGGGCAGATGGGAGTCATTTCTGTTCAGTGGAAAGCACTTTACATGTGAGGACACAAATGGGATTTGGCTGCAGGTGCAGAGTTGCTAGTTATTGGTGAATTGATTCACATTTGCTGCCTTAATTTCATACAGAGACACACACAGACCCACATTTATGCAGCGCTGTGCCTTCCACCAGAGCGATTTTGACTATGGTATCATCCTACGACTCATATAATTCAAAACCAGAGGACAGCAGAACATTAAAAAACATGCATGCACACGCACACACTCACACGCACACACATACACGCACACACACACGTCTTCCGACAAGGCAGAAGCAGTGATCACACCAAATCAGGGTGAAGTGGATGTGACATATGGGTAGATGGAAAAACATTTGTACAACACTTTTGTTTGTTTGTGTTTGTGTGTGTGTGTGTGTGTGTGTGTGTGTGTGTGAGTGCATGTAAAAGAGAGAGAAAACTTCCCTGCAAGTCATTTTGGTGCCAATTTGCTCATTTTCTCCAGTGAAGCCAATAAGTGACGCACAATCCCCGCTTTCATTTTGAGATGGAAACCTTTGCTCCCTATTCAGTGTGTGTGTGTGTGTGTGTGTGTGTGTGTGTGTGTGTGTGTGTGTGTGTGTGTGTGTGTGTGTGTGTGTGTGTGTGTGTGTGTGAGTGCATGTAAAAGAGAGAGAAAACTTCCCTGCAAGTCATTTTGGTGCCAATTTGCTCATTTTCTCCAGTGAAGCCAATAAGTGACGCACAATCCCCGCTTTCATTTTGAGATGGAAACCTTTGCTCCCTATTCAGTGTGTGTGTGTGTGTGTGTGTGTGTGTGTGTGTGTGTGTGTGTGTGTGTGCATGTATATAGGTACATACAAGCCTTTGTGTGTCAGTGTATCTGATAATTTGACTTTGATAAAAATAGCTGCTAAATGGAGTGCAGCTTTAGAGGAAACATGATTGTGTCGTGGGAATAAGATTGAATCCATGATATCAATTTGGGTCTTCTCTCCTTCGATTGGCTGAGTCCTCACAGGCACTGTTATTAATGGGATGTCATCTGTTAGCTTTGATTTGGGATGGTTGTGAGCTCCTTCACTAAGTGTGTGTGTGGTTCTGTATATTTTTGTTTGTCTTTCCTTTTCACAGATAATCATGTTGGCATGTTATTCTCTGTGTCCCCAGTCTCAATATTTCAGATGCTCATCATATTATACATGCAATACAACATATATGTTTGAGCAAAGACCTCAAGTGGTCATGTAACTTACTAATCAAGACATTGTTCAAACATTTACCAAGTAGGTTTTGTTTAATTTTACCAAAACAAGGATCTCTCCTTTCCCCTAAAGATGCCTTTATCAAACACACCATAACTTTGACTGTAACAGATCACGGAGCAACATACAGTATAGTGCCTGTGCCAAATGTGTCTGTTTGAGGTCTTGGCTCTTGAACTGCTGATAGCAGCCTCCACACTGACAGTTATCAAAACATTAACAGTGAAACTGAAATTAGCTTGAACCTCGTTAGTGATAGCGAGTTCTGACATGGCTGTGAGTATAAGGTATTGTAGGGCCACACCTAACGATCAATGAATCATCATTCATTATTGGTTTTTTTTCATTAGTTGATTAATCCATCAACAAATTACATGACTGATGATACAATTTAACCATACTAAAATATTATGTATTAAATTATTCAATTTAAGCATTATCTTATAATTTCCACGTCACTGCAGTGTTATGACATTAATAATAACAAAAGAAACACACTGGGCCTTGAATCCAACAGTATTGTGACATGTAAATTAATAATAATGATGGTATGTCGTAAACATCCTTTCTCTGAACTAGAAAAACAGTATTTCTACCTTGATATAGGGCTGCGCAATATGTATGATATGTTCTGTTATTGTGATTTGAGACTATACAGTACATATACATATATGTATATTGTCTTTTTTTAAATTTATTTTGGATATCATTATATTGTGATATGACTGTTTTGTTTCCTGGTCTTTAAGGTTGAATTCCAGTAAATTCATGTCATTATCTAAACTGACCAGTCTGTGTTCTTGTTCCAATACATGTCTTTACCCAACTCGCCATTATATCCACATTACCGATCATACTTAATCAGAAATCCCGCGATGTTGGTGTTTTGTAAAAGTACCAATAGTCACTGTTACAATTTTGCTGCAATATCGATATTAAGTAGTAGTTAATAATATTATGTTATTGTCACACAGTTCAAGATTTCATGAGGATCTTTTGAGGATATTTCAATACCATGTATATAGTGTGTGTGTCACAATATTGCCTAAGAATATTTTGATATTATTTTAGGGTTGGATCGCCCAGCCTTACTTTAAAACTCACAGCTTAATCTGTTCAACCCTGACCTCACACAGTGATCATTACTGCAACCTGATGTTGTTGTTGTTTTGCATATAGACATTTAATTTCTTGTCCATATCTGCAAGTTCACAAAAATTACCAAGGAGGGACTATGCTGGACTCACACACACAGTTTACTGGAATGCTATTACCACTGTTAGACCACATCGAAAGTGGGGAGGACAAAAAGTGTTGCAATCTTGGCTTAGTGTCAGCTCTTGGGTCAAGTCCCTTGTCACCAAGTGTCAGGGCTCATCTGTTTTAAGGTAAAGTAAGGTAATCTACAGACATAATGTAGCATAACTTACTTAAGTTTTATTCTTCGGAGGTTGATGTCACATATTTATAATTAACAAAGGAGCCTTGCTCATGCAAAACTGATGCTAGAGGGAGAAGAAGACCATCACACTGTGCAACTGACCATGCTGCCATATTTAAGTTGGAGTGAGAACATGCTGGCATCTGATACATTTAAACTAACGCCTGTAGCAAGCTAAAGTTAGTACATCTTATTTTTCATGAGCCACTTGATCGAAAAACACACCATACAATACAATATCTACTGAATTAAATTAATATTAAATCATTCAGAACTAAATTATTGATATGCATGAAAGTTTAACTCCAGAAATCTAGCAAAACTAATGTGATGTGAGCTTGATTAAGAAAAACCGGGCTCAATGGTCTGTTGGTCCCTAACCCTATAAAAACCATATCTCTTGATTGTACTGTTTAGTACATCGCACAGGTTGGTAGTATGACTGCGTGTGTGTGTGTGTGTGTGTGAGGGCTTCTCCTGATTAGGCTTTTCCTCCCCTCCTTAGTCATGTTGATAAGGCTTAGTTGGAACTCCTTAATCTTCATTAAAGATTGAAGTGAAGGTGGAGGAAAAACTTAGCAGAGGGAAGACGACAATTAAATTTTAAACTGGGAGATAAGGCCGTATCGCTGGCTCCCACCTTCCTGCTCAGCTCTGGTCCACTCAGATGGGGTGAGTGGTCGCACATATTATATGCTTTTATCCAGTAGAGGTGGACTGTAGGAGGATGGGCTGAAATGGATCACCTCTCATTTCTGGCTGCCCAGATAGCAGTGGGCAGCCCTTGAGCCATGCCAACCAGGCCACTGCCAGCACCATTATCTTTTTAATTATGCCTCGTCCATTGGCTCCATGAGGAAGTCCCAGAGTTGCAGCACAAGAGGAAGAGTGCTTTAATAAATGTTAGCTGTATCCTTATCGACGCCAGCTCATGTCTGCTGCTTCATCACTTACTGTGTAGTCCCTACAGGACTGAAGTGTGTGTATGTGTGCAAAGCTAGCGTGCATGCATTTGTGTGTAGAGGCATTTGTGTGTGGAGGTGACACTTGGCATTGTTTTAGTTCCTCTCTGTGTATTTTGTTCTGCTCCTTTTCACCTGTAAATACAGATGTGCAACAGATAAAGTACATGTTCATGTTAATGTTTAGAATAAAGAACCGACGGATGGTGCATTCAGGGTCTCTACCAGTGTATTTAAAAAGACCAGCGAGGCTGAAGCATCGTGGAATGATTCATGATGTATTTTTAAGATGTTTTTGAACTTAAATACACTAAACAAGTTGCACAGTCCTGAAGAACATCCTCCCAATTTCAGAGTGCTGCACTTGATACATCACTGAAAGTATTTGGCTCACATTATCAGCTCTATTTATCACCTAGAATTTCACAAATATCAGTTAATAGCTGTTATATATGTTTCCCAGTATTGAGACCCGATTACCAGACCCTGTACCATCAAAATGATTTTGAAGCTGTTTTTTTAAAGCAAAACAAAATACATAGAGTTGCTCTATTGTTACTGCCTGAAATCTAAAACAGTTTTACTTTCAATTCAAGTATTTTAAGGTTTGTAGCAGTTACACTAAATGGTCACTCTAGAAAAGTTTCTCAACTAAAAAATGTAATAAATAGCCAGATATCCTTGAGAATTAGTCAAATAGCATAATAGATACATAATTACAAGCAGCCCTGACAAAGGGCTATATTTTACATAACACAATAGTAGGACAGCTGGTGACAACTGTTTGTGTTCCCTTAAACAGGTGTGTACTCTGCAGCATTGTTATATCCCACTCCTTTAATGTTGTACACATCAGGGAGTGTTTTCAACACAATTAAAGGACTACTTAATAAATAATACCCCCCACACCACTACCACAACCATTATAAATCCATCATAATGACAGAACATAGTGCCTCCTGGTTTTACTCAATAATTGATGAAGACAAATTCCTCCAGGCGCTAATTAGATGAACAGGAAATTAGTATTTATTAGGCCTTTGGTAAAGGTCATATTGAATATTTGCAACATTCTTGTCTTCCATGCAGCACTTTCACGATTGCACAAAAGGTTTAAATAGAATGTCTATTGCCCAATACAGTCAACAGTGTTTGAATGGTGTGGAAGTAGAGTGGGGGCTAGAGAGGGAAAAAGCTAGACAGAAAATCTGTCTGCCATTGTGTCTTTACAACTGAAATTACAATGGAGGGAACAGAGCTCTGTGTTATCTATGTGTATACAGGTAATATACAGTTTTTAAACTGCTTCAATGCAAACCAAGGCAATGAGTGTGATACCACAGATACATCACAGAACTGCAGACACAATGTTTTTTCTTCATGTGTGGCACCAAGTGAAATTTCACTTAATATCAAACATAGATCCATGTTGTGTTAAACAGATGTTTAAGTGTTTTCCAACATCATACCTAAGACACATGCAACTTGTTTTCTGTGCCAGAAATATGCACTTTATTCATCATTCTTTCTGTAGTGGCCGTAATTCATGATTCACTGTAGAGGACCATTGACAAGACAGCTGATAATACACAATATCCCACCTGTGAAACGGCTGATTAGCGAAGTATATGACACATTCCTGGGCCATGTTACGTAACCTGCTAACACTTAATAAATGCATCTTGCTTCTAGAGCGCAGAGAGAAATTAAACCTCCCCTGGAAGAACATAATTTTCATCTCATTTAGGACATGAGCAGTCGTGCACTTCAGCCTCTTGTGGTCGAAATGAGTATTACAATAACAAAAACAGAAAAAATGATTCTAACCTATTTTTCTCCTTTAGGGGATTGTTATAAAGAGCTGTAAATGTTACATAGCATTTGTCATTCCTATATTCTGGCTGCAGAGTTAGTGATTGTGGGCTGTAAAGAAGGCTGCAAAATGACAATAGGTAATGCTACATGTACAGTTACACAAACATGTAACTTACTACAGTAGATAATGCAGTAACTAACACGTTACCTTCTAATGGCAGGAATCGTGTAATGTGACAAGTTACTTTTAATAGTATTGTTGCCCAACACTGGATATCAAAAAGTTACATCTGACATTACTTCCAAAAGGTGCAGATCTCAATGCAGCATCTTAATCTCCAGAACCATCTCTCCATTGGAGAGGCATCCTCAAGTAGGCACTTTATCACAGGGAGCAGCAATGGAGCTCCTGCTCCATCACCCAGAGATTAAGTCACTCCACCTTGGTCCTCGTCCCCTCAGCCAGGGAGGTGCAGCACTAGTGCTGCCAAGTTTGGCCAATGCTAATGCTATTCCACCTAACCTTGTGGCCACCTTGCATTGATTTCCAACATAACTAGTTGTTTGCAACAGCTGTGTAGTAAGCAGCGATCTGAAAATAATGATAGGAGGTGATCTGTTGTTAGGTGTTTAATACCCCTGGGTGCTATCACCTATTAGCCCCATTCACACTGCCGACTGTATTCGGGGATCCTGTGCCAATTCTCTGCACCCTCCTCTGTGTAAAAGTTTCAGATGCGGAGAGGGGGGAAATTTCGCTCTGGCGCTAATCCGCCTCTGCAGGTAGCATCAGGGCCACATTATTGGTGAACTGCCCCAGTGTGAATGGATAAGCCGGAGGCGCAAAGCAGGGGTGTGTCTGACTAGTCTGATAACTGCACAGGTCCCTCACTCAACTAAATACAGAGAAATGTACCACAAAGCAACGTTACAGGACCAAACAAAAGTAATGTAGTAACTGTAACTGTCTTTGGCAACTTTTGTGAGGAAAACAAATACCACAACTGTACATGGAGAAGTGTCTGTCCTCCTGTCTGCAACAAACTGTCTGCGGGTTAAGATTAACTGGAGGACACCTGGGAAACACCGACATCATCAACATGACGTGTACCGTCAGACCTCTTTAGGAGCCACAGCGCTGGCTTTTGTGTAAAAAGGGCTATTGTTTCTCCACTGGCAAGATAGTTGATCTAAGTGAACTCATTCCACCTCTCATTGACCTGCATCCCAAAGTTGCATCCCATCAATAAAGTTGTTCTAATGTACATGGGAAGGTATAATATCACTGCTAGAATTTCCTGCAGAATACATGATGACCTTGAGTCCCTCTGCTACACAACCGACAGTCTTGAACACTTTCTTACATTTTGGCTACATGATGGCTCCATCCAAAATGTTTCCGCGTATCTGAATGTGTCCAAAATGTCTCCATTACTGATTAAAACTGTTGACCAGCTGACCATTCTACTTATTCTAAATCATTTTAGAGCTAAATTAGGACAAAATAGATTCCTTCAATAGGTCCCAGTGGTTTGAGGCACCAGATTGATTCTTGTTAACTCCCCTGTGGGTAAACCATCTGAGCATGCAACACCCTTGGTAGTGATTTAAGATGCTGATTTTATTCTTGCTCTAGGCATGTGCCTACATCTACTGTCCTTGCTTGACACAGATCTTCAAACCTGATCTTCATTTTGATTTCAACTGCACACCTGTAAAGTTTTGCGTCAGTATCTTGCACTGTTGTGATGCTGTAGGGATGACATAATCTGTGCACAGACAGACACATAGACACCTGGCAGAGAGCCCACTACGACTGATTGTGGTAGTTCCCATGACAATAGGTTTACATTGTGCCTTAATGACACTTACACAGACACACACACAGAGTGAAAGCAGCCTATGCTGTCACGACTGATAATAAGTCTGAAAACTTTATCCTTTAAGGACCAGAGTTAGAGGTTGAACTTGAGACTACAGTTGAGTTAATAAATCATTTGAAGCTGTTAACGTTGAAGGATCTTTAGTCACATTGTTTGTGTAGATGTACCTTGCAAAGGACATCTTGTGCCATCTGCTCTTCAAGACTCATTGATTCATAACTACACTGTTCGAACTGCCATTTTTCAGTAAAAAAAATAAATAAATAATCTAATTTTGGCCACAAAGCGTTATATGTTCTTCAGATACCTTTCCATGACAGTGGCAATGATAGTACAACAACATGTTAGCTGAAGTCTCTTTATGCTACTCGCAAAAAAGAAATTACATACATTCATAATCATAAAAAAATGGTAGTTGTAGTAGAGTGTGAAGGATGAATTTAGTACTCTCACAGCCTGATGACAGACAAAGTTGCTCTATAGGTGATGTGATAAAGTGAGCATAAAACATGATGAAGCTATGTGATCAGACAGGAGAGGCCAATGACTGAACAAGATTTTGATGGCCTTATTATTCTAACTTTGATTCACGGTAATTGACCTCTAAGCACAGCAAATCATAATTAATGGTGAAGGGAAAAGACCAGCCCCCTCTCTCTCTTTGATTTATCTCTCCACTGTCTGTTCTTTTCTTCCTCACTCAACAAAAACCAGTATGGTCAGAACAGCGGAAACTGGACCTCAACTGAAAGTCCACAGAAGATATCTGAAGTTGTCCAAGCTACTGATGACAAGAACACAATGTACATAGCTATATAGATTCACAAGCCTAATCTAGACAAACTACCTCTAGCTGCTAACAGGAAAAACTAATATTCAGTCATAAGTCATAATCTACTCATCTCCAAGACATCCAAATTCCAGATCCCAAATTCATTCGAAAATACCTTCTTAACACCTTAATAAAGGGAATTTAAAGTCTTATTGCAGCTACCTTCATTCATAATGATGATGATGGACAACCGACAAACTTTAATAGACTTTCGGATGCTTGTCTATTCTGTCCCAGGGAGAAAAGTAGATGCCATCATTCTTCATCCAATCAGAAAGGCTGGTCTCAAGCGTCAAGCTAACTTTCTTCCTCACACTTCCAGCAAGCTGGTCTCTGCTCACCACCTTACGGCAGCTCACTCTTTAGTTGTCATTCTTAATTTATTTTTTTTTTCTAGTAGCTTTTTCCTCTCAGGTCAATGCCTGGTAGCTTTCCCTGCTGAATTATCCTCCACATATCTGTAATGTAAAGCCCTGTCTTTGAATTTGAAATGAAGTCTCCGTCTGAGTGCCATGCTGTCAAATTCACTCTCACCTGTTTTCTGTTTTACATTCAGAATGCATCAATTTCAGATTTTCCAAAGTCTGACCTGCCAGTTCTGTCCAATTCTGATGTTCTTTTTTCTGATAAACATAACAGACATATTTGTAACTTCTGTTAATGTAAAATTTAATTGTATGTATTGTAAATAACGAATCAAAATAACATACTTTACACTGTTTTAATGGTCTATCATTAAAATGTCTATGTGGATTTTAGCTCACTCTTATAAGCATTTATGCAGGTATATCTCAGACTCTTACAGGGAAGATTTAAAAAAAACAGGAGTCTGTCTGTAATGTGCTGCACTTCACATGTGATGGGAATAAAGAGTTTGCTGCTCTGGTTCAGACAAGGGAGTGTGAAATTCAAAACCCACAGCCAGAATGTTTTACACATTACACATCCTTTTAACAGCTGGAGCAACATCCCTGATCAGATTCTTATCTTCTATGTTCCTCATTCTTATGATAATTGTTTTTTGCCTACCTTTTTTTATCTACTCCAACAAGAAAGTGTTGAAAATTACATGATTATATTGTTTATTAAATTAAATCAAATTAAATTAAATTAAAAAAACTGGAAGCAGTTTTCCCAAATGTAAGCTTCACCCATGTACACTAGAGCATGTTGAACAGTGACTCAGTGTTCAGTAAAGAGCTGATATGTCGTGGCATGTTGCCCTTCATGCTTTCAAGAAACATATACCAATGGCAGTCATGTTTTAGTGTTAAAGGTGCCCACCCAAAAGAAGTACTTCTGTTTCTCTACAAATAACCAATTTTGTGTGTTAATGTGAAATTTCATCCAGCCAGATACCCATATTTGTAGTAAGAAACCCTTTCAATACTGTGTTATCATCAAAATCGAAACACACGAAGTAGGAAGACTTCAGTGCAATGCCGATGCTGCAAAACATTTTATGCTTTTATTAGTGGTTGTATTTTCCCTTTAAAGGTTTTTCAAACTGTACTAAAGACTGGGTAATCTATAGTCTTTAAAATATTCTCATTAAAGTCAAGTTGAGGCGTACATAATGTTCAATAACAGGGTGGTTGCTTCAATCGCAATTTACCAAGAGGAAAATGCATTCTATGTGTTGTATTGCCCACTTAAAGGTATTTACAGTGGTATAAAAGGACATGACTGGTTATAATCCAGGGCACAGAGCAGCTGCAATAGGTTGTTACTACATTTACAATAAATCATGTCTTTATTTTATTTATAAACCATCTGTGAACAATGCAATACATGTCTCCACAAACAAACACAATGCAGCAAACTTTTATAAATTATAGAAACAAGAGACAATATCATAATGTTATCTCTAGTCATGTAAATGTCATGCCTCATTATACTATAAACTACAAGCACCTCTCTTACCATGATTGTGATTATTTGGTTACAAGAAAAATAACATTTTCACAAAGATATACATGCTGTTATCACTGGTGTGTTTGATCCTGTTTGATCAAATAGTCACACCAGCCTGTACCTGCAGATGGCAATCAGTTTTTGGTATATGGTATAAGTAATCTATAAGCGTCTAAATATAGTTATGATGTGTGTACCACAATGGCCAACTAGCAATTTCACCTGTTCAATAGGGTTAGGATTAGGGTTAGAGTTCATAATGTTTTTACAGAACTGTCTTGGAGTCTCTGCTGCCACTGCACCTTCAGCATGTTACCCCTCGAAAGCTATAACATTTTTTTTAATTTTTATATTTCAGTCTGTGTCAAGATGAAACAAACATGTTTGAACAAATACAGCAGAGTTAAACACCAGGTTGTATTAATAAGCAGGCAAGTTTTTAACTTACTGATTTGGCAGAAATATTGCCATATTTAAAAGAAACAATACACTATTGTATCCAGTTTTGTGCCTGAACGCGTTCAGTGAATGATCGTTCATGAACTTGTTCATATTTTGGGCGAACGTGAACTGAACGTACTGTATTCTGCCTGATGAACATTATAGTGAACACGTTCATTCTGGCATTTGTGAACCGCGCTCTTGCAAAGTTTTACTTTGTTCAAGAAAGTGCCGTTTCCGTATAGCTTTCCAGGCGAAAACCGGCTAAAACACACCGTAAACAGGCCTTAATATGTAGCGGAAAATGACCCAATCTGACAACACCAGCCACCGAAGAGTTGCACCGCCACAGGCATCATCAAAATATGAAGCATGGGGGCAAAAACAGATGAAAGTAGCAGCACTACCTCAGACTCTGCCTTAGAGGTGGGTAAAAATAACTATTCATTAATGCATTGCAAAATATTTTTTCCCAATTCAATATCGATCAGAAAATGTTCTGAATCTATTCAGGCAAGCAGTGGCCCCCGACCACCCGCTGTCCCTTGTCAGACGCCTCTCGGTCCCCGCCTCCAGAAGCACTACACCTGCGACCTCACTTGAGGGTCAGAGGGTGATACGCTGCGGAATCACCGTCGGAGCTGACGCACCGCTCCTTCAGAGAACGTAAACTCCCAGCGCAGCTGGTCTAACCCTGGCCGCTGCACCTTGTGCCCACAGGTAGCACTCTCCTCTGGGGAGACAGGGGGGTTCAGTGTCAATGTTTTACCCCCTTATGTGGAGCCGGAGGGGGGAGTGACTGTGGTTATGATTGTTTATGTCAGACAAAAATGTACCATGCAGCCCCAGAAACAATGGCACTTTCTCAGCTTAACTATGGTTGCACTATTTTATAACTAAACACATCATGTGCCTTTGTTTACATTTCGAACTAGAACTTCCTAGAGGAAATACTTATTAAAGATTACTTTTTTGAATTTGAAAATCATCAGCAGGTACTTATGAAAAGGTTGGTGATGATCCAGTTGGGAAAAATCTGACTTTTCTGTGAAAACTTTGCCCGCTGGCCCGCATCTCCCAGTTGCAGCTGGACACCTAGTTTTGCAGTATATCGTCAGTTTCAGTGATAAAACTGATCAAATAATAGCTGTCTGTGGTTTTATATGGGCTGTGGTAATAATTTAGAAAAATAATAGCTTGCAGCAACATATTGAAAAAAAAAGAACTATGACCTAGTTTATTTCGGAACTGTGCACTTAGTTCACAATTTTGAATTAAGAACTATGAACTGAACTAGTTCATTTTAAAATGTGTGAACTGAACTTTGAACAAGTTCATGTAGACAGTGAACTTTCCAAACACTGATCTTATCTCTAGTTACAGATAGTGGATGGATGGAAACCTTGCCTGCATATATTTGTGTTTCCTCACAAACTGCTTTGATCCACACACATCAGTGTGCTTTTCCCTTCACTTCCTGACTTCCTTCTCCACTTCTGGTTAGGCATAATGTCTGGCTTGTCCCGTGTCACATCTTTCGGTGTTGTTCTACCTGTAGCATATATGTGTTTTCTGTGGATTTTATTCACCAGCAACATTTTTTTCTGCAGTAAAGTCGCACAATGAGCCACATGTAGAGGAAGCTTGTTGGTAATGACTCCGTCTTGAAACTATTCGTATCCAGTCATCCCTCCTGGTTGTATTACTTCTGTTATGTGGTGGTCCACTGACACAGCTTTGCTGCAGATTATATATTTCAGTGAGTCAGTGAATCTTTATTTCTCATTCATTGTTGCTCCTGTTTCCTCTGTCTCTTGCTCCTTTACTCCTTTGTTCACTCATTTAAGTCCCTCCTCCTGGCCCCTCTTCTATTCCATCAGGGCTTCATCCTCGTGATTAGCAGTGGGGAGTAGACAGAGACAATAGGAGAGGAGGGGATTGAACACTGGGATGTATATACATGATGGATGTACTCTGCATGTTACCTCCTCTTCTCTCTACACTTTCGTCTTCTCACGTCATTTTCTTCTGTCTTCTATCTTACACTCTTGTTCCCCTATCACTAACTATTTGCTTTCTCTCATTTTACCTTCTGCATTTCTATTTCCTTTGGGTCTTTTCCCTTTTCCTTTTTCTTCTCTTTTTTTCAACTCTTCACTTCCCTTTGCTGTTTTATTTCAGTTGATCTCTTTTCTTGTTTTAACCTCCCATCTTTACCTCCCTGCCTGTCTTTTCCTTTTATCTTATCTCCTTTTCTCTTTTTATCTTCTCCTCACTTCGTTTTCTTTGCCCTATTCTCTCCTGTGTCTCGTTTCATCATGTGATGTATATACCACCCCCTTCCCCTTGTTTCTTCACTTCACTTCTTTCCTCTCCTTTTCCCTAGGTTCCATCTCATCTCATCTCTCCCTTCTCTGGCTGCTCTCTATTTTTCTTTCCCTCGATATCCGCTTCCTGTACAGTTAAGGTCGCCTTGTTTTTTCCAACTGCCTTTTGGCTGCCAGCCGGCTGGGAGTCCCCACCCCCCCCCCTCCCCCTTCATGGGAGTGTGTCTAGATTCCACCGTAGGCATGCCTGTTCATTCAGTTACATGGTGTCACCATGAGATGAGCAATTCCTTCACAAAAAAATCATATACAGCATAGATACCATTTAAATCTATAAATATATTCTTCTACCCCATTATATCTCAGTGGCAATTATTACAGTTTTAGCGAGCTACATTTATTTTAATGCTTTAGTCAGTTTGGTTAGCTTTAGCCTAAGCTTAATGTACATAACTTGCTTAATTTGCATTTCAAATCAACAATCTAAAATTGTAGCAAGTTTATATTATTATATGTTAAGCTACCCAGCAGTATATACAATTATTAATATGTGCTAATTTTTTTTAATTCATTACCGGGTGTAAAATTTTTGCATGCTGCCTTTCTGAAGCATGAGTAACATTATTTATCTAAACCAATTCAAAAACTTAAGAGCGTCCTGAGCACAAATTAATGTTATAACTGCCCGGTCACTTGAAAGACACTTTTGCTAACCAGTAGCTGTAAATACAAAGCTAAACACTGGAGTTAGCATACAAGCTAACTGCGTGTGGGAGGGGGACTGCCAGCAGCATATGCACAAGAATGACTGACACTTCTCAGACACTCCCCTTGGCTCTGATTGGTTGTGTTCATTCGGAGCGGTGGATTCTTGCAAATCAAAGCATAGCCTCTGGATGGACCCACAGACAATGGATGGCTTTAATGACTCAATAGTTATAATAAGACAATATACTACATGTATATTATTCTGAAATGGACACTCATCCGTAGTCCTGAATTTCAGCTGTCTAAAAGTCGCTCAAGTGAGCTCTACTGAGAGCAGGCTGTTTCTATACCTGAACTTTTAAATGCTAATGAGCTCTGTCTGTCAAGGCATACTAAGATGGCAAAGCCTGGAAAATACCAGAAATATTAATCAGAGTAAACAGATTGTTTCTCGTCAGCAGCACAATGTCAAATCTAGTACTATGGAACTCATTTAGCTTGACTGCCCACTGAAGAAGCTTACATATCAAGGGCTAAATAAAGGCTAACTCAAAGAACTGAGTTTTGAGTTTAGATTTAAATGTGTCAACAGAGCCAGATTCTCTGATGTCAGCTGGGAGAGGTTATTCCAGAGGAAAAGACCCCGATAAAAAAAGCCCTGCAGCCAGCTGACTTCTTCTTAATCCTGGGAACCATCAGGAGCCCTGAATTTTGAGAGCGTAATGCACGAGTTAGAATATATGATATAACCAGATTTGACATGTACGACGGGGCAAGGCCATGTACAGTTTTGTATGTCATCAGCAAGACCTTATAGTTTGATTGTATATGTACTGGGAGCCAGTGCAGAGATGCTACGATTGGTGTAATATAATCAACTTTTCGTGTTCATGTTAAGACTCTAGCTGCAGCATTCTGAACCATCTGAAGACTTTTAGTGCTCTCACGCAGAAGACCTGAAAATAAGGCATTGCAATATTCCAGCCAACACGAAACAAAGGCATGAATCGGGATCTCTGCATTTGCGGTGGACAAGACGGACCTAATTTTAGCTATATTGTGCAGGTGGTAGAAAGAACATATCTTTGATGTGCTGATGAAAAGAGCGTGTACAATCAAAAGTAACACCTAGATTCTTGACGGTTAAACTTTGAGAAATAAAACAGTTGTCAAGAGTTACGTTCACCTGATAAACATGGTGTCTCTCAGCATCTCAGTTTTATCTTAGTTTAGGAGAAGGAAGTTTTCTGACATCCACTTATTCACTGCATATAAGCAGGTCTCTAATTTTGTGATTTGAGATTTATCATCAGCGTTTATGGGCATATACAGCTATATGTCGTTCGCATAGCAGTGGAAATGTATTCCATAACGCCAAATAATTTGGCCGAGAGGTTAAATATTAAAAGAGAAGAGCAAAGGGCCCAGGACAGAGCTCCATATTTCACAGCAGTAAAATTTGATGATGTACCATTTTCATAAGACATCTACGCACATTGGTTTTATACACTCTGTTCACTGCACCTTGTATTTTATCTTGCACTACAATTACTCTGCTTGTTTATACATTTTGTATACATTTTTGTAAGTTGCATTTTTTTTTTTTGGTATTTCAATATGTCTAGGTTGTTCCTTTTATTTCATTGTGTCATTATTGTCTCTGTATGTAATGCTGCTGCCACACTGTAATTTCCCCGCTTGCAATCAATAAAGTCTATCTATCTATCTATCTTGCCTGCTAAACGCCCCTCTCAGGGAGAGGATGCCACTCAAACTAGTGGTAGCATGCCCTAATGGTTACAGTGGATGTATTGCTATGGCTTGCTGAGATGCTGCCGTTTAACCATACCAGTTTGACCAAGAAGGAGAGACTCCTTAAAGAAATACAGACTCTGCGGCTTCAGAAGGACGTTTCTGAATGGTTAGTGTGTCTGAATATGTTACTTAGTATGTATGTGTTATTACAGTTACTACCATATAACTAATGGCTAACAGCTAGCAAAAGCTGTGTTTGTCTTCAACACAGTCTCCAAACTCTTGGACACTGTTCGCATCATCTCTGTCTCCAGTCTGCACATGTTTCCAGACGTTTTACAGTGACAACCAAGCTATCGTAATATTATTAACATGAAACATTTTTAAAATGCCATTGCATAGCGGACTGAAGCGGTGCCAACCACTTAGCCAATTTCCAGCTGACTTTACCATACAAGTAGGCAACTGTAAATACTATCAAAACATGGCGACACTTACCTGTGGCTCAGGTGCAGTTGCTGGGTCTGGTATGGTTGGGACTGAACCTTTAAAGAGGGTCAGTGTCGAGGCAAAGCCAGCTTTGTACTGACCTTCATTACTGAAGAGGTCCGACGTGAAGTGGTTAGCGCACACACACACACACACGCTAACAGGAAGCGTAGCTGGCACATTGTCATTAACAATGAAATGTAACCACTGTCTCTTCTGTTGTTCTGTAGTTTGGACAGAATATAGGCACTTTTGTTGATTTGCACAACCAACAACAGAGCAATTTGCGTGTCTAGCACTGATCGACGACATTGTGAAACACTGCTATCTTACTGCTGGACACACTGAACAGGGATAAACGTCCCCCTCTCAGATTCCTCCGGCCTATGAGCAGCTCTCCTTTCGTTACGTAACGACAAGAGCAGAATCTGAACAGCCTGTAGGAGTGCTGTTTTACCAGCGGGCGGGCTGCAGAGACCATAAAGGAATTGTTTGCTTTCCTCTTTCTGGGAGTTTCTGAGCAGGCTCAGGGAGGACCAGTTTATATATGCAGAGCTCTTGCTGTGTGTCATAACTCTGCCTCCGTCATCTCTCCAGCCTCTCCACCAAGAGAAATTCATAATTTCTTCCCCCACGACTTGATTCACAGTTTCATCAGTGTTTTTTAGCCTGCTTTAATAGTACATAAACAAAATAATAAAGACATCCGCTTCATGGACTTTCTCTATTTTAGCTAATTACTAGACAAAAAAATGATTAGTTAATGCTGAAGATGTGTCACCTGCGCGTAATAGCTTGTCTTGTATCCACCCACACCGATGCGCGTTTTTGCACACGCAACAGAGTATAGTTTAATTAACTGATTATTGAAATTGCCCAGCTCCTGAGCTCCATCACTGCTGTTTCTTCTGAAGAGTATCCTCTGTACTGTCCTGTTTATACGTGCATGGAAAAGAAAGCTTAAAATGACTGAAAGGAGCTGTGGACATGCATTGTGAACCTGCCTATGCACGTGCATCATATTATATGACTGATGAGCCCTATATGTAGCAGGTCAAACAATGCAACATTAACATTGCTAGTGCAGTGACCGTAGGAAATATGTATTCCTATAGAAAAGTGGGAGGTTAAGTAGCTTTTTCATGGATGGCCAAATGAGGCTGTGTTTGAAGGTGGGACGTCAGGGATATTTAGGTTTATTGTGAAATCTGATATACCAGGGTGTAATTGGCTGTTTTGGGCTATTTTTGATTTTGCCATTATATTTCACCTTAAAAAACTATTTACTTGGTGTCATTATTTTCAGTACAAACTCACATGCGTGACTGAACAGTTATTTTTATTTCATTTATTTTGACATACTGTATTAACACAATGGACCTAAAATCACAAAAAAAAACAAAAAACAAAAACAAGATCTGCTGGCAAAATCCCATTCCAGCTCGCGCTGCTGCAGGTATAAATCCGCTTAGAAATAATGGGAAGTGAACTCTGCAGTGATTGGCTACGTGGCTACAGTGTGCAGTGATTGGCTCTGGTGCACACGTGACTGTAGTGGCTCCAGTGGACAATGCTCATGGAATTTGTAAAGCATTTATGAAATAATTTATTAATGGTATCATTGTAGTCCAAACAACTCTGACGTTGCACACCCTTGAACCAAGCAGCAGCCATGTTGAAACTCTCAGGTCAGTCTGATCCTAATCCACAGAGATATATGAGGAACAGACAGACAGACACACACACACACAATCCTTGCTTTTATAGAGAGATATGAAGGATCCATCTTAACACTGCAAATGCTTTCTGCTGCTCCGAGATGTGCCAGCAGAGACCCTGATCTCACCTAATTTTGAGACTGTCGGTCTAAAGCTAGCAAAGACACTTGCACTGCACTGTGCACCAATTCAGCTGGCACAAAGATGGGCCCTTATGGTGGAGGATTGCTGTTATTTCACCCACTCACACCCCATCCCCTATTAATCAAAATGATAGTTCTTATGACCTGTCCAGTCCAATCAGAGGACTGAGATCTGCGCACTACCTTATGCACACACAGATGCACTGCAGTGCTCTTCCTCCAACAGTTAAATAGAGCATTTTGCTCATATACGGTCAAAGAGAGTCATTGTTATTCTCGTTATTGTATATTGATCACTATAAATGTCTCAATATCACTATCAATGCACTGATCAATGAGAAGAGGGCAAATTTGTTGCAAGGATTTCCACATCCAGTCACGGGCCGATTAGGGCCCTGTCACGGAGGACTGGGAAGTTTTAAGAGGTTTCATCTTTATCAGTTTTCTCTCCCTCTCTCTCTCCCTGTGCCTCTGTCTGCGTCAGTGTCTCTTGGCCTCCCTGTGGTGGTGACAGTGTGACAGCTGTGTGCCGGCCAGATCACATCGAGCCTTTGATCAGTCTCCCAGCTCACCATTGTGGCTAATGAGGGGAGCAGGAGGGCTCAGGGGCTCGCATATACCGCCACTCCCACACTGCCCTCTCTACCTTCACCACTCCTTTATCACCCATTCCTTCACCCCCTCTTATCTCTCCCTTTCTCATCTTACATTCATCCTCTTCATCCTCCTCGCATATCCTTACTCCATGCACCCTCATCCTACTTTGTCTCTGATACATGCAACTCTAATCCCATTTTTTTTTTTTTTTTTTTTTTGCCATTAACCTTTCAAAACACTTTCACCAAACAGCTTTCAAGTTAATTGATATTTAATAACTACAGAATAACTACTGTTTAGATTAAACATGTGGATAGTAATATTTTTTGAGTTTAATTCCTGTCCAGATGGAAAATCATCACACATCATTGGAGTCAAACGATTGTAAGTCAAACTAAATATGGGCGGTTGTTCACATACACTAAAGCTGTAATCATACAGCACCATACAGGTCCAGTTTTTTTATGATCTAAGTGGTTACAATTATAATTGTGTCATATTTATTTAATTCTTTATTCAATACCCTCAGAAACTGGAAGTCTTAAATAGCACTAGCAGACCATGAAGCTGTAGTTTTACCTCAGCTGACAAAATAGTTGGACTCCAATTGTTGGATGGGAAAAACTGGCTTTTTTAAAATTTTAATCAATTAGAATATTTGTTAATCTTTGCTCTGATACTACAACAAATAATAGGAACAATTTTCTTGCAATTTGCTTGTTACTTTGGCATTAAAAGGAAATGAACAGGCTCCATCTATAAACAAGTAATGTGCTGTCAGGTGATATAAACAAGCTGACAGTACCAAAAGCTAACCCCAACTCCAACTTAGACTTCACATATGTTCAGTTAAGCACTGCACTCATAAATGGGATTAGCTGTCTAAATTACAAATGGATTTATGTCAAAAGATTCCAGTTTGACACAATGACTTCATAACAACACTGGGACACTCATGAGTCAAGCTACCACACAGACATCCTCACCCTTTGTCAGGATGACACACTGATCAATCTAATTTACATCAAACTTTATTTGTATATACTTGCTTGTCATACAAAAAAGTAACACAACATTCTTTACACAATAATAATAAAATGAAAAAAAAAACAAAAAAAACATGTTGTTAATGAGGCAACCTGTGGAAACAATATCAAACATCATGCTGGACCAGGTGCACTTACAAGCTTTAACAAAAATATGGCATAAATAGGCCTACACTAAACAGGCCAGAGACAAGAGGGATATAATTACAGGGGTGATATCAGGCAACACCTTTCTGTTACTCTCCCTCTGTGTTTCTCTGGAAAACAGGTAGTGGTACATAGAGAGTGAAGAGAGACTATTGTCCACTATTTAATCAATTGCAGATGACATCTGACACAAATGAAAAAATACAAATAAGAAGTGTTAAAATGGGTCCCCAAATATACAGCCTTTAATACACTTGAGCGGCGGGTCCAAGCAAGGTCTATGTGTGGAAAACACTGCGTCATGTGTAAGTGAGAAAGAGAGAGAGCAGTATGCAGTTCCAAAAATTGAAAATCAATATGTGGCGGCCAGTGTTCTTTAGTATGGCAGACTGCCACAAATAAATGAATGGGTAACCCTGCAGTTGATAGAATAACCCAACGATGTCATATTGGCACTTAACTTGATTGAAAATGAAGCAAAACCCATCAATATACGAAACGTCATGACTGATATTGTAATAACGTGCCACCCTTAACGTAATGTCGTGTTGCAATATTGGAAATAGACTACATATTTAGGTGGGTCCTTAATTATTTTTTTTGTTTAAAAAACAAACAAACAAACAAACAAACAAAAAAAAACCGGTAGAACTTATGCATGTGACAATGTCAAAAAAGTTTGCATTTCTTAACTGTTAATGTCATGCTAGCCTTCGAAAAACAGGTAAAAAAAACAGGTAAAAAAAAAAAAAAAAGAAAGAAAGAAAGTCATAAATATTTTCCTAAACCTAGCCAAGTTGTTTATTTGCCTAAACCTTTCCAAACTGTGACTGTTTCAACATGTTAATCAGGTGATATAAATGCTTTGTGGCTAGAGGGCTTTTTGGCAATGAGGCCTGGTGGCAAATATCACCTATTGCATAGAGATAACTTGTGCGACTGTATGAGGCACTAAAGGGCATGACAAAGAATCTGTATTTGACGACCTGTCAGGACAAGTATTCAGGGCGACAACTGTTGGGTACAAATGCAGATGACGGAGAAGACAGCAAAATGACTTCAGTCATTTGTTGAACATATACCTTTCAAGCAGCTTAGATACTGGCAACTTAGATGGCAAATCTGAGAAAGAAGCTGGCTACAGGGGAGTCAATCAGGAGAGCGGTGTCATGGTGATTGGACTGGGGGTCAGCAACTGGTAAATGGGCTGGGTAGCAAGCGGAGTCAGGGAAACAGTAGGCTGCCGAAACACAGTCACTGGAGAATCTGCTGCACAGGAACTGAGGACTGCTACAGCTCATACTCAGGGGGTTTGGATCCACTTGGAAATGAAATAAATTCTAACAAAAGAGTTGTAAAAACTGGACTACAGGCTGAGATGTAGGCTGAAGTATAGGCAGGTTACTAGGGTTAATTATTGGCCCTGTTCCATCGGCCAAGGCTGGTTATGCAGGACAGCTGAGATTGGACCCAAATGCAGAGGGGAAAAAAAATAGTTTGCAGGATGGCTAAAATGATTGATTGAGGATATTGATTACAGTACAAGAAGGCAGGTGGCAGGCCCAAGAAATAGGAACTCATATAATACTAAAACAAAAACCAGCAAAACAGCTAGGATGAACTGGAAGAGTATGAGCAGGAATGTGTGGGTTAATATCTATTGCATGTGCTGAGCTGATGAGGGAGAGTGTAAATAGGTGTGCAGGTGGGAAGGGCAGGTCTGGTGACTGGGACTGGGGCGACAGGGGTAAAACAGAGTGGCTGGATGTGGGAGTGGGATAAGTTGGAAAGGAGAAAAAATTCAGAAGGCATCCAATGGGCAAGATGTGAGTGACAAATTATGTGTGGAATGGGAACAAACAGACATTTGGCCCAAAACTCCACAGTAACCCTGGAAATTCCACAGTTCAAATGACCAAATCCCAACATAAAGTGTTGGTGAAAGAATTAGTCCTGACAGAAAAGTATCAAAAGAAAACCGCCTTTGACAGGTGGAAACATGGCGAGCCACTCTGACGGTCTCCACCTGCACCATGCGTCATCCTCTCACGACCTTTCCCCACTCCCCTCATTTATCACATTTGGTACAAATTTCCATCCATCCATCCATCCATCCAGCTTCTTCCACTTATCTGGGGCTGGGTCGTGGGGACAGCTGTCTGAGCAGGGACACCCAGACTTCCCTCTCCCTGGACACTTCCTCTAGCTCTTCTGGGAGGATCCAAAGGCGTTCCCAGGCCAGCCAAGTGACAGAGTCACTCCAGCGTGTTCTGGATCTTCCTCAGGGTCTTCTCCTGGTGGGGCATGCCAGGAACACTTCCCGAGGAAGGTGTCCAGGGGGCAGGGGGCCCGAGCCACCTCAGCTGGCTCCTCTTGATGTGCTCCAAGCTCCTCCTGGGTGACAGAGCTCCTCACCCTATCTCTAAGGGAGCGCCCCGCCACCCTGCGAGGAAGCTCATTTTGGCCGCTTGTATCTGGGATCTTATTCCTTCGGTCATGATCCAAAGTTTATGACCATAGGTGAGGGCAGGGACATAGAGTGACCGGTTGAAAGATTTGTCTTCTGACTCAGCTCTTTCTTCACCATGACAGACCAATACAATGTCCGCATTACTGCGGCCGCTGCACCAATCTGCTTGTCAGTCTCACGCTCCATCCATCCCTCACTTTATTTGGTAAATTTATTTATTTATTCATTTACATTTGGTAAAAATAAACAGAGTAAAAAAATAATAATACCAATCCGTGTTAATAATTTGTGTTCTTACCCTTGGCTTCTGAGAAGTTTGAACCCATCTTGGCAATTATAATTATGGCAGAAGACTAAACAAGAAACATGTTAATCAACAAAGTAATCACACGTCAAGGTAGACTTGGGCAGCCCTTACACTATTTCCTACTAGATTTGAAAACAGCCACTGCTGTCATTCATCTTCCCGTTAAAAGGAGGAGAAAGTGTCTTTACTGGTGCTCACACGGCATCTACACAAAGCTGCTTTTGTACTAAGATGAACTCCAGCAGTCAAAAGACAAGTGCAATTCCAGCGGTGAATATGTGAACAAGCAGGCTATTGCAGAATAGCCCAAGCAATTCCTGGATTTATGACAAAAGCCTGTTTGCCCGCAAACACCATCTATCTGTTGATTTAGATACTGGCATTTACTTTTGTATATTGAAGCCATCTGCATGTGGGGAAACAATAGCAGAGACATTTACAGACTGAGCCCTTAATGCATATTGATTCCTATCACTGTTTCTATCTGCAGCTGTTCTCTTTCACTTCCCTCCTCTGCTTGTCCCTGTAATTCATTATAAGTTCTCTTTTCCTTTGTTTTCTGATCATCATCTTTCTTCCCCCACTGTTCCTGTCTTTATATTTTGGCCAGCTCATTCCTTGTGTTTTGTGATTCCTACAGCCCTGCTTTCCCTTTCATTTGCGCTGGCATCGCTGGGCTGGAGGATTGAATTTTTCCTCCTTATCAAATTCAGGTATGGAGAGATATAGGGGGAGAGCAGAGAAGGAGAAGTACTGGTGTTAATATTGATCTTGGCTAATTAGATTCCTATTGGAGTCCTGTGGGGGATTGGAGTGGCGAGGCTCTGTGTTTGAGTCCATGCGGAGGAAAACATAGCCAGAATTAGAAGGAATTCCATTTTAAACAGCAGCTTGTTTGGACACAGTGAAGAAATCAGTGCATCTCATGTTTGATAAATTCATTTCACTGTGCTTGCTCTGATCCCTCTCTCTCTGTTCAATTACTCATGTTTTCGTTTGCTGCTGTGCTGCTGTCCTGCTGCCCTTTTCTCAGGTGTATGCACGTGTGTGTGTGTGTGTGTGTGTGTGTGTGTGTGCGCGCGCACGTGCGTGTGTATGTGTATGTGTGTGTGCATTCAAAACCAATCAAAGCCTGCATGAGTAGATCTGGTTCAGTGCACCCATGAACATGTATAATTACTCTGAAACACGTGTGACCCACAGGATGTGACTCTTTGTAGACAGAACATTGTGCGCATAGTCATGTATGTTCAGAGATAAGGCCTTCCATTTTCCTGATTTATTCCACATTCTTGCTTTCTCTGTCTTACAGTGTACAAGCAGACAAGTATACACTGTACATGAATCACAGGGATCAGGGATCCCCTATAGTCACTAACAGTGAGCTGTTCTTCTTCTGACTGAAGAAAGAGTATTCTGTGACAAACTGTCTGAAGCACCAGCAAGTTTACAACCAACAACGCAGATGTTTTGCGTCAAGCACTACAAAAGATGGTGTTGTTGGTATTGTATTTGTAAAGTAGTGACATATTGTGCAACAAATGCACTGTAGTGTCAGCAAAGCTGTCGTGCAACCGTTCTATCATAGTCTAATAGTTGCGATAATCTTGGTGATATTTTCATCAAGTATTAAGAAAAAACAACAATAATGAAATACTATTTGCAGAGTGAGACTGATGTGTCCTGCTGCACAGGTGAGGTACATATTATATAGTTGAGTTATAATCCATAGTTTTATAGGCTACATAATCACTAAATACCTCTTCATCTCATCACTTGAATAAGTAGAAATACTCAATGCTGTTGTGGGAGAGTCCATATATAGAAAATGAGTTTCTTGTCCGCGAGGGCCACCGCAGCTTTTGGAGCCTCTCCAATATCTTCAAAAAGGGAGGGGTGAGCGAGGGGGCGTTGCAAACTAGAACCCCATTTGTTTCAGTGAGTGACTGATTAGATGATTGATAGCTGCTCCTTACCTTCCCTCTGCCTGTTCATCCTTTCTTTTTACCTCTTGGTTCCACCAGCTCACCTGTCCCAGTAGTTGACACCCATCTCTCCATTCCTGCCACAACTCCGCATCCTTAATTGAATCTTTTCAATATATTCCCTGAGGCTCAATAGGAAGGGTCACTTGTTTCTGATTGCCTCACCACACACCGGCATTAAGGACTTTCTTTATCAGGCAGCCAAGCTGTCAATGTGGAATGGCGTGTGTGTCTAGCCTTGTCCTATTCATCTCTGTGCCTGGTAGTGTGAAGAGTGATGCCTCAGCGGCAGATTTGCACAAAGCATTTCTTTATGTTCACTTTGTCTGCTTTGTCTGCAATGTAGCGTTAAATCGATCCACAAGTTTGCTACTACTGCTGTTTTATTAAAAATCTGATTTTGCCCAGTCAGTGTTGTCAAGCTGATGAGTATTATACAGCTATTCCATTGTCAGACAGTTTTATGTGCTTTTATGTGCACTTGATACTGAAATGGTTGTCTGCTTGTTTTTGAATTGTTTTGTTTCAGATGTGGCATACAGATTTGATAAGAAAAAGTTACATCAATATTCATCCATAGATATCTAAAAAGTAGCCTGGGGTGTGGTCAGGGAAGCTGGTGGCCTATAAAGGCAGGTTTGAAAACACAGAGGAGGCCTACTGAGTGCGTATTCCCGTTATTGCTCTGCCAGCAATTTCTGCCTGTGAAGGTATGAATGGACACAAGTTTCACAAGCTGCGCAATCCTGCAAAACTTTTAGCTACTACCATAACTATTAGAACTGATGTGAGTGGTAATTTTGACAGTAAGATTCCAAACTAATCCATCATGATAAATACCCAATGTAGAGAGTAATGCATTTATTGTGTTATACCTTTAAAAATGTTAATCGAGGTGTATAAATTAATATCCCCCCCCACAAACACACACAAGCACACACACATAAACCCCTGGGTTTTCTTCCTCTTCCTGAACTGTATATCCATCTCAGATGATAGTGGCTGTTTACTTACAATTTACAATGATAGCTGCCAAGCAACCAAGATGCATCTGTAAAGTATTTAACCTTGACAAAATCTGTGCGGCCTGTGGCCAAAAAAGGTAAAAATTATTAGATTGTCTCCGCCTTTTGTGTAACTAAAATTTAAAAAAAAAATTCTAAATGAAAATAAAGACACTGAGGAAAGATCAGGTACCAGCAGCAAGTTTTCGAATGTGAAAATGGTCAAAATTACCAATATGTGTTTATAGTGTTAATATGAGTCAGAAATATTGAAAGCGAAGCACACATCAATGGGCCAGTTTAATTCAAAAGACAACAACAACAAAAACAAACAATGCAGTAATGAGGACTCCAGCCATGAACTGAGAAAAGCATCAAGCTCCTGCTCCTCTAGAAGAGGAAAAGATGGGAACACACGCTCCAACAAAAAAAGCTGAACAGCTGTTTCAAACCAGAAACAGCTGTTCCACTTAAATTCATTAAACAGGGTACCAGGGCACAGAGCCTTTACACTCAGTGACCACCCTGTTTACCTTCAGTAAAAAGTTAGCCTGGTGTAAATGTGATGATGATGTGACATTTTTTTTGGATCTGTACCAACCAAACATACAGTATTTTCTTACACATAGAATTAAGATTTGTATTTCTGCAGCTCAGTACTTCATTGGAATGCTGTTTGTCGCAGATTTTGTCTGTATCAACGCGTTTGTAGTCGGAGCAATTTGGATATTGTGCTCGGTCAGTTGTGCAGCCTTAACTTTTATTTCATTTCCAGACACATTATATATATAATTGTACAAGGCAATATTACAAAAAAAAAAAAAAAATACACATAATTACATAATTAGTCTAAGGTGAGTTAAACCAAGAAGGCAGAACATAAAAAAATAAATAAAAATGTGAAACAGGCAAAATCACATGATAGGAATTGGAAGAAGGGGGACCCGTCTGAGGATGACTCCTATGGAGTCAGCATTTCAACTGTTTAATATATATAAATGTTCAAACTTAAACTGTACTCACGAGAGAGAGAGAGGGAGTACACATTTGTGGACCAGCAAGAGAGGGAGTGTGATTATGTGTGAGTATGGACAGAAGTTTAGACAAGATACAAGAATTTTCTAGCTCAGTGTTACTCTCAGTTCTCAGGTTTATCAGTGTTTGAACTACACTGCGGACTGGATTCTGTACTGACAGATAGCCAGGGTGACAGCTAGGGGCGGGCTGGCCATTGGACCTATTTTTCAGTTTCTGATGTCAGTGGTTGCTGTATGGATGGTTCGCCTCGGATGGCCGTTGTGCAAGCCAGTCTGGCCCAGCCCAGAAAGCACCACAGACCGGAGGGCTGCTTGGCAAACCAAGCCAAGCCCCATCCCTTCAACCTCTGGACATTTGGACATTTTCACTTAGGGGTGTACTCATTTTTGTTGCCAGTGGTTTAGTCATTAATGGCTGTGTGTTGAGTTATTTTGAGGGAACAGTAAATTTACCCTGTTATATAAGCTGGTGAGACCCAGGGTGAAAGCATATATTTTTGGTAAGTGTCGCCATGGATGATCTTCATCTGTCTCCGAACAAGAAACTGTTGGATCTCAGGCCTTAGACTTGGACAGAGGAGTCTGGTGTGCACGAGCAGGCTTGTAACCACGGTAACAGAGAACGCCAGATAACCAAGATGGTTATTTGACAAACGACAACAAAATAAGCCCTGATTGTTGTATTTCTGATCAACACAACTAAATTACAATGACAAGTGCCTCATGCCCATCACTGTAAATATCCTGAGTAATAAACAATATTCCTCACACCACAGTAGACAGAGTTACCAGTTAATCATTACCCGGTGCAACGCCATGCTGCCTTTCTAAAGCATGAGTAATGTTATTTCTCTAAACCAATTCAACCACTTCAGAGCGTACAAAACTCAAACTAACGTTATAACTGTCCCGTCACTTGAAAGACACTTTTGCTGACCAGTAACCAGAAAGACGATGCTAAACACCAACGTTGGCATACAAGCTAACAAGCTAGATTTCCCAAAATGCTACAAAGCTCGAATGCAACATTGGCGATATAGGCTATTGTGAGTATTACTGTACCCGCCGCCACCTTAGCCTTGTGGTTAAAACATAGAATGAAACATATATAAAGCAGGGGTCCCTACTTGTCCGCAGAAAAGCAGCTAACTGTGTCACTCTTGAGTCCTTACAAATCCTGCAGCTCCCTCCACCTCTGACATGACGCTCCAATATTTATCCTTGTTTACTTTCTGGCTCAGTCCAATTATTTTGGTCTCGTTCAACACTGCTTTTCTTCGTTCTTATTTCTTCTCTTTGACGTGGGCATTGCTGGGACATTTTTCGGCTCTGTTGTTGTCTGTTCTCCGCCATTGTTTACAGTTTGAACCTGAACATATCGTATGCACTAGAATGATTGACACTTCTCAGACACTCCCCTTGGCTCTGATTGGTTGAAGCGACCCTGGAGCGGTGGATTTTTGCAAATCAAATTAGGGCCACTGGATCTTTACACAGCTGACCTGTATCTTATTCTACTGTCAGATCATAATGATAATTTTAGCAAATAACACCAGAAAATACCATAGCCATTACTTTCTCCGTGACTCTGGCAACATGCTGAGCATACTTGCTGATGTTTTAGTGACAATGGTGATTACAGGCTGTAAACAAAATCTTTGGTAGAATAGAGTCTAAACCCATTTTCGGGGGCGTGACCTCACCGACTTCCAGATATAAGTACCGCTACTTTGATGTGGATGTTAAACAAAGCACACTAGCTGCACTTGATGAACAATTGATGGATCGGCCTGCTGCTGGAGCTGGAGATGAGATGCATGATAGAGAGAGAGCCGATCACTCACAGAGCAAGAGGGCACTAACAGACAGTTCACAGTACACTCTGCATGAAAACGGACTAGAAAGGCCAAGTCAGGGGGTATCACAGCAGCCTGAAGATTCCTTTCTGAGTAGGTAGTTGTAAAACTAAAAAGCCTTTAAAGGAAGTTATATTTCAAAAAGAGTCTTTTCATAGGAACCATGGTTTTCTTAATATCCGTTTAATACATTTGTATGATTGAATTTGTGCTCATTCATAGATTGATAAATAATTATTTGTTTACCTTCACACAAAAGTTAGAATACATGCATTATTACAGAATAAATAAAAATGCTCACACTACACATTAGCATCAGCAGCTAAAGTACCCTCTTGTTCAACTTTTCCACCATATTTTGAGCTGTTATTCTAAAATATAACTAAACTGCATGTTAGTTTTGGTATATAGAATGTGAATTTCAAAATCAATCAGATTGCAGAATGAAGCTAAGATCACAAGGTGCCCTGTATGAATCAAAGTATTTATGACTCGTACTACTACCACTGCTACTAGTACTACAACAACAACAACAACAACAACAAAAACAACACACACACACACACACAGTCCTCTTCTGGATAGTCCGATAATCTAGTGGTTGAGAGGCCCTGGTTTCCTGTTTAAACCAAGGCCTGATTACATGTCAGCTTGCACAGGAAAAGCACGCCCATTAATCGACTTATGTGTTAATGAATGTTGCAATTAATTGATTTGCCAGAGTGCAGATTTTGCAGCAATGATTAGAGTCACGGATGAATAAGAGTAATCCCCCTTTACATTGTATCATCCAACAAAGGGATATAGGGAACATGAAGGAATAGAAAAAGAAGGAAGTTATGATGTGGAGGAAAGCTATCAGCACTATATTAGCTGTGTGTGAAGAAGCAAACCATTGACTCACATATACACACACAAACACAGCACGACCCTTTATATACACACAAACATGCCTTGGGGTAACGGGGAAAAGCTGCTGAAATGGCTACTTCTCTGCTCCCTGGGGTGTGTGGTATGGAAAACCATTTCAGAAACTAAACAAACAGGTCTGTTAATGGCCTCTGCTGCCTAACCATTTTTCTACAGTCAATGGCCTTGAATGTCTCATAGGGGAAAGGTCGCGGGGCAACTTCAAGTACAGTGGAAACTGTGTTTGTCGTTTCTCTCATAACAATTTGGAGATTGGTTTAAGACTTCATAGCTCAAACACCTAGTTAGTGTGCTGTATATTTGCTTTGCTCCATGTTAAGTTTTTAGTGTGGTAGTGGGATTTTTTGCTGGAGCAATTACTGTGCAGCTCTCAGCTGGCACTTGGATATTCTTTTGGAGGACCTGTTGGAAGTTGCTGAAAACAAAGGAAGCTATGGCTGAGCAGTTCAAGTTTCCAACAAAAATCGACTTCCTGTTCGGGCAGCATGGAGGCAGCATGAAGTGAAGTGTGTGTTGCATTGAGATCATAAAACAATGTGTTAAACTGGACTGTGAGAGGCATTTTATAAAAACAGCAGAATGTCAACTAGAGATCTAAAGATAAGAAGCAACTCTGCCATGACCTCACAAGCCATGGACCACACAGAGCTCACCACGATAATATGAGAGGTAATTTGAAAGGAGACTGGCATGGCATTTGACTTAAAAGTGCTGCCGATAAAGGAGTCAATTGATTCTCTACAAGAAATCATGAAAGTTACACCTTCAAAGCTGCAAGAGAAAACACCACATTGAGAGAGAAAATTAAACAAATTGAAGATCACAGCCGTAAGTTTAATATTAGGATCATGGATTCTTTGTTAAATTCTTTGTTATATAAATCAAGTAATAAAAAAACTAGATTAGATTAATCCAAAAAATAATTGATGGATTTATCGACAGAAAATAATTCTTTTGGTGAACACATCAGGTGCCGGAGTTTCTCTCTCCTCCCTCTGGAACCAGACACGCTTTTTATTTCCTCATTGACTCAGTCTGTTTCAAAGTGTGTGTTGCAGCACATCAATTAGAAAAAAAAAAAAAAAAAAACTGGTTGCATACTAGTTTGTTTCTCAGGACTAAAGTTAGAGTTAGTTCATTGCATTGTTTTTGCATGGTACAATATCAACTGTTTCAAGATTTCAGTGTCTTTTATTACTCATGTAAAAACAGGATAAGTATCAAAGACAGAATACACAAGATAATACATTAAGAATTGTTTGAGCTTGCAAAATGCAGTTAGTAGGGGAAGGGGGTTTCCCCCTTGATCCATTTACTGGGACAGGTACACTAGAAATACATGTTTTCCTTCTTCATATCCTGTGTGTGTTTAGCAGAGGGCAGTAACAGGGTGGGCCAGGAGGGTTACTGTGACACCTAATTAGCATTACAGTGGACCTTTTTGTTCACTAACAGGTCTTCCAGCCCCCTCACTGAGAGCAAGAGTCTTTGTAACACTGCAATTTTTTATTCATTTTTTTTCATTTTAGTTTTTTAAACCATTCCTCTGTGGTGAACTTGAATAGCAGGTACAGTATAGTTGTGGAAATACAGACACAAACAGTAATAATAATAACGGTAATAATTATAACAACTGTGTGCGTGGCTGACTAATCCAACAAGGCAGTGAATAAAGTAGGCTATGTTTGGAGGAGCTGGTGATCAAACCTTTGGAGCTGTGATCTGTGGACACGACTATACAGGGCTTTTCACACCAAGATCATTAACTAGGCTATCACAATGTAAAAAGTAACACCAAGAAGACCTCTCTGGAATTGTTTTAGCCAGTTAGTATAATAACGACAGAAATTTAAAATAAAATATTGATGTAAATTGCCACTGTCACTTTGCCACTTTGGATGGGTGATTAACACATGCATGCTGGACACTATACAGTGTTATTATTACTAGGGAATGTTACATTCAGCTCAGCAACCCGTCTGTTTTTGCTTGTTGGGCTTGAGTCTGCCATATTATGCTTTCAGCATATTTTTTGAGCATTCATCACCTTTGAGGTTATTCTGGAGGAAATTATGGACAATTTGTGTCACTGTATTGTTGCAATAACAATTAACATACAGTCAAGCCCAACATTATTCATACCCCTGGCAAATTTTGACTTAAACTCTTTCAGGTTGGAGGGTCTCCTTGCCACCCTGATCTTTAGCTCCCTCCACAGATTCTCAATTGGATTGAAGTCAGGACTCTGGCTGGGTCACTGCAAAATGTTAAGGTTTGTGTCCGCTAACCATTTCGTCACCACTTTTGCTGTGTGTTTTGGGTCGCTGTCGTGCTGCAATGTCCACTTGTGCCAAGTTTCTCTGCAGACCACCCAATGTTGTTGAGAATCTTCATGTTTTGCTCTTTTTTCATGGTGTCGTTTACTGTGATTAGGTTCCCTGGTCCACTGGCTGAAAAACACCCCCAAATCATTAGGTTCCCACCACCATGTTTGACAGTGGGGATGGTGTTCTTAGGGTTGAAGGCTTCTCCTTTTTTAAGCAAATGAAGGATACATCATTCAATATTTGTTTCATCTGACCATAAAACAGAAGACCAGAAGTCTTCTTCTTTGTCCAGATGAGCATTTGCATCGGCGAAGCGGACCTTTGTGTACTTTATCTGGAGAAGTGGCGTCCTCCTTGATCTGCGTCCGTGGAAACCAGCAGTGTGCAGTGTCCGTTGGACTGTATTCCTTGAACCATTGCCACCAGCAGAGCCCAGATTCACCAGGATAGCCTTGGTGGTGATGCTTGGAGTCTTTTTCACTTCTCTTACTGTCCTCCTGACCAGCAAATATGTCACTTTTGGCTTCCGACTACATCCTTTGAGATTTTCCACAGTGCAGAATGTCTTGCATTTTTTAATACTACTTTGCAATGTAGCCACAGGAACTTGAAAACATTTAGATATGGCCTCATAGCCCTTTCCTGACTTGTGAGCAGCCACAATGCACAGCTGCAGGGCCTCAGTGAGCTCCTTTGTCTAAGCCATGACTGTCCACAAACCAACTAGAGAGAGCTGCTGTTTTTCACCTGTTGAGTTGATTAAAACAGCTGTTCCTAATGAATCAGGTTAATTGGGATGCTTTAGAACAGCTTGGACTAGTTGGAATGGTATAGAACTTTGGATTTTCCCATATCCATATATACCCACTGACAGTTTGCAAAGGGTATGAATTATTTTGGACATGTCCCTTTTTGTTCAAATAAATAGATTTTTTTTTTTTTTTTTTCCCACAATTATGCCTATTGTACATCGTCTTTATTTAATATCTTGTGTTTTGGGAGACACCTGGTCAAAAAAACTTGCTGGTTGCATTAAAGTAAGTAAGTAAGTCAAAATTTGCCAGGGGTGTGAATAATTTTGGGCTTGATTACACATTTGTCCACTCCTATGTTGATAAGAGTTTTAAAAACTTAAACTTATCCCTATCCCTTTAGGGAACATTTAGTATTCACATTCCATTAGCCCATAACTTTGCTGTTGACATATGTTAGTTTTTTTAGCCACACTGTCTGAAGAACAGTAACCCATAAAATAACAATTTTGTGTATTTGAACAGATCCGATACCTACAGTTCCCTCCACCAATGTAACAAAGATGTGCATCGGAGGGGGCTTTAGAAATGGGTATATGCAAGTTATCTGGGCGTACCACACTCTGTCACAGCTAATTAACCGTGATCTAAACAGCAGCATACACATACCTCAGACTATGTTTTACTGAAAGGCATATGCAAATACAAACCAGCAAGACCAGCATATGACATATCTTGGTGCTGGTCTATGCTGGTTTCTCATAACGTTACACATATTTTGTTTATTAATTCAGTCCACAGAAGAGCTGTTTCAGTTAAATATCAGTCGAAGCAGTCTTATTGACATAGCCTTAAAATACATAAATCTGCTTCCTGAGGAGTCCACCAGCTGAAGGATAGACAGCGCCACCCTGCCACTGCTGAGCACATTGTGGTCCTGATAACATAAAATAATCAGGATTTTACTTCATCAGGATTCAAGCACTCTACTGCTACCTGACGTCTATAGTTATCACAAGTGCAGTGCCTCCTTTTTCCACTGCAATGTCACTGTGGTAACATTGTGGAAAACGTGATATGAAAGGAGAAACATCTGATGTACAACTTTTACCTACTCACAGCATGTTCAGTCAAGACACTGAGATTACTTACATATGAAGTGATAATGCTGCCAATTTGGAGCCATTGTGAAAGTCGCTGGACTTTCAGCATTGCTTAAAAAAAAAAAAAACAAAAAAAAAAAAAAAAAACATGTTTTAATCAGAACACCAAGTTGGCACAGCAGGGCTCCAGGCACAGAAGATGGACCTGCCTCTTTGTTGTTGCAATGTAGTGCAATGTCATCTGGCACTGCACTGTATTGACCTCTCACATATATAACATAATGGGTGAGGGAAGTGAGCCCAAATTCAAGTAGCAAAATGTCCTGTCGCAGACATGTCCACATGTCCTGTTGTCTATGAATACTGTATGAGCTGCATACATGTTGGCGTTTTCATTCAGTTTGTCCATTAGTGTGATCACCTAACTCTAAGTATCCTGCAGGCAGGTATGCATTCCTGCATCAGTGTGTGCTTCGTGGGTCTTTTTTGCGTTGAGGTGGAGATAAGGTTAGTGGTGCCAGAGAGTCTATCTCAGCTAAAACGATGATTAAGGGGTCTTGCCCTTTAAATAGACAATCCTGTTGACCCAATTTAGAGTCGTGATCAATCCAGCACTCGCCACATTCATTGAGACACCAAGCATCGATTTTCTCTTTTCTGCTGGCCCACAGTGAAGTGGCAGGAGGGGGAGCAAAGGAAAGCCATCCACTCTACAGCTTCATGAGGGTCCAAACATACGTCTGTTTCTTTGAGTTTAGATGAATGTAAGGTACATTTTGTTGCCTTAAAGTACAGAAAAAAGCTGTTAACTGAATACAGTTTTCCATGGCAAAACACAAAAGACTGCCTCATCTCTTTAAAATACATTTAACATGGAGTAATTCAATTGAGACCTTTATTTAAAAAAAGATTATTTGTAAATGTTGTCATTTTTCAAGCCTCTGGGCACATTACTCTAGTAATTTTGATTTCCTTTTTCATGTTAAAGTTAAAGCTTTGTGTTAGAGTTCACAAGTCATTATCACAGCAATAAAGCTACGGAAGAGGATAAGGGCCACATGAGAAAAGACTAGACTATTTTAGTACTGAATTTAATGACAAAATTCTGAGAATGAAGTCTGAATTAAACATGAGAAGTTAAAAGTTCTAACTACCACCGCTAATTTCTTTGCTTTTACTTAATTGTTTTAAATTAGCATTTCTCTAAAACAATGATTAAATAGTTTTCTTCACTCTGAAACTGTACCGTAATACAAATTAGTAAGATATGCATATTGTTTATATTCATTCCAAGAAGGCTATTAGAATTTACAGTGTCATAATTTTGACTTTAATGTCTGTATTCTGAGTTTATCTCTGAATTCTGACTTTATTCTCAGAATACAGAGTATCACTGGCCCTTTTTACACAGTGATGCCGCATTACCTCCAGAGCGGTGGTTGGCCAATTCTCCGTCGATCGTGATTCACACAGAGCAAAGCATCTCCGCCTTAATTTACACAGAAAGCCGGCGCTGCGGCTCCTAAAGAAGGGTGATGGTACACATGATGATGATGACGTGGGTGTGTTTTCAAGGTGTTTCCCATGCGTCCTCCTGTCAATCTAAACCTGCAGACAGTTTATAACCATATGGATGCTGTTATAAAGTGTAGTGCTTGAGATCCTAACCCACCAAACATCCTGGAAAGTGACAAAGTTACGTTTTTCATGTTGAATTACATAATTACAGAATGGTCATCAATAAATTGGAAGCTGTATGACTCATGCAGGGAGGGCGGCTGTTTTATGGATATTTTTTTTGCTGGTGACAGACACTGTTTTTTCGGGCAGAAATGTGATGAAAAGTCAGTAGGACGGGCGGGAGGACAGACAGGAGGACAGACGCTTCTCCACGTACAGCTGCAGTATTTTTTTCCTCATATACATTGCCAAAGACACGAGTTTGGTCATGTAACCTTGCTTTGTGGGAAATTTCTCTTTATTAAGTTCAGTCAGTTATCAGACTGTAGGATCGATACGCCCTCGCTCTGCGCTGGCGGCTTATACGTTCACATTGCTTCGGTTTGCCAATAATGTAGCCTTTATACTACTTCCAGAGGTAGATCAGCGCCGGAGTGAAATTTCATCCCTTGTCGCATCTGAAACTTTCACACAGAGGAGGAGGCGGAGAATTGGCTCAGGATCCCTGCATGCAAACGACAGTGTGAATGGCATTACTGACAACAACAGTTATTAGATGACAGCAGTTGATTTGCAATGGAGAGATAAGTGAAATCAGCAGACTTGTTTAATTCTGTTGTCAGCTGTAACCACCAAATTTTGTCAATCCTCCCTTCTTTTAAAAGTCCAATATACAACATGCAGCCTCACTTGATATCTGGTAACAACTGTTTGCTATGTGAAGAATATAGTGGCGTAGACATCTTGAGCAGAAGGTGATGTCATATGTTGATATCAAGCTTCTGTTTCTTGTTTTGGAGCTGGTCTGGTCGCACTAACATGAACATGAGCCTCCGCCCTCACCCCGTTTTTACACACAGAGAGTAGGGTTGTGTGTGTTCTGACTAATGCAACAGAGACAAGACTGCATTTGCATGAAAATAGGTCTACCTAACCTTCAACACTACAAAAGTAGCTCAATTCTGAAAACCATAGACGTCCACAAGAAAACAACAAAAACAAACTTTTCATGTAAATTCAATCCTGACTCCTGTGCTTGTTGGAGCAAGTGGAACATGTCAGATCACGGTACTGATCTGCATGCTGCTGCTGAGCTGCAACCACAAGTGGTACTCAAATTGGCATTTGGGATGTTTAGCTGGATAACATGCTACTATAACAAAACGTTGGTAAGTGTAACCATAGGTTTTTTCTGGTCAGGGTGCATCTCTCTCTCTCCATATATCATTTTGTCTGATTTCAAAGGGAATTGTGATGGCCATTAAGGTGAACAATAAATAACTAATAACAAATAATTTGCTGATGTTCACATTTGTTGATGCGGGTCATATAGAGGCATTTGTTTTTGTGGCTGTTCAATAACCAGCTACAAATCCTTGTAGACTGCATTTTTTTCATGCATGCATAAACACACATATACACAAACTATGTGCAGCCTTGGACTACTATGTTTTTAGGTTTTAATGTAATAAGGATCTGGACAGGAACCATGCAAAGGCCCTACTGGAATTGCTCTCATTGTTATCTATTTATTCATATGATTGCAAATACATTACAATTTGGGCTGTGCTTTAACATGCTGATAAACTCATTAATTGAATTATTTCACTAGCACCCCCCAAAATGCGGCCCTGGGACTGAATTCACTTAGTGTACATGTGTGAAATTCAGTACACATATGTATCAATAAAGCCTCTTAGTGACATGACCTAAATCCCACAGGAAGTCACCCATTTTGATTTAAGGAATCATTTTTGGTGATTTGCGCTTTAACAAACTTGTCCTGCAGCTTAAACCTGATTAATTTCCAATTTGATTATATTGACGATACAAAGATATCAAAAGCTTGAGTTTTTTCAGTGACGGTTGTGACCATGGTACGTGGCATATATCAACGATTCGCCATTAAACAGGAAGTTGCTGTAACTCAGTTACACATGGTCGCCAAACCTCATGTTTAGTAGGAATCCCAGTCTATTTACACGCTGATACTCAGTAATAGTTATAGGATGTCACATTGACCCCTTTCACACTGTACAAAACATATGACATATCGAGCGATTGTTGAACGGTCAACGGTTAAAGTCAGGATGCTGGGACACACCTGGGAACTAATTTGAGCAGGGGCCCATTCATCACTGCTAACAGTTTTAATTAGGTATGGATCCATATTGCGCTGAGGTCTGAGTGACACAAGCCGTCTGGCCAACAGAATATCACTGAATTCAGAAAATGCGCACACCCATCATTACTCACCTGTGGAAGAGGCTTGGTCCATCCTGAGAGTGATCATTGTTTATCTTGCCAACCTCTGGAAATCAGCCAAAATGTAAACAGTTGATACTGTAGCTCACCAATCTTTCTTCCTTTGTCTCAATTGATCTCCCATTCAAAATAATAACAGACACAGCAAAAACTACATTTTAGAAAATGTTTGACTTTAAACAGCTGCATTAAAGATCTTGATGATAATGTGGTTGACATCATCACATTAAAGTGTTCATTGTGTTTATAATACCACACAAGGTGTAAGCATGATTAAATGTGCTGCCTGTTGTGACCCATTACAATGTTCCCCGTAGGGATCATCTGAACACCTATCAAAGGTCTCTTTCCTTCCATCGCTTGCTCTCTCTCTCTCTCTCTCTCTCTCTCTCTCTCTCTCTCTCTCTCTCTCTCTCACACACACACACACACACTGTTGTCACACTAAATGGCTTTTCATCAGCAGTGATGGTTTCATACGTAAAATCAATGACACAGTCCTTTCGGGGGTATTTAAGAAGAGGCATTGAGCTAGTTTTTATATCCCTGAACCCAAAAAGACACACACACACACACACACACACACACACACACACACACACACACACACTTTCACTCTTACACTCTCGCTGCTGAGACCATGACCATCAGATAACGCCTCAACCATGTAAAAGGAGCTCACAAAGCAGAGTATGAAACGCAAATCTATAATATTGAATGGTAAAAGCTTCAACAACAGTTGCCTACTTCATGTCTACCCAGGCTATATTATGCCCCATTCCTTAGATTTGAGTGTATGTCTGTGTGTCTGTTGTCTGTGTCAGGCCCAACTCATGCAATATTGTTTTCCCAGTGAAGGCAGCATGAACTCGATCCAATCCCTCTCTCATAGTGTGTGAGATGTCTTTTTCCAGACACAGGGATGGATGGAGGAAGGGGAGGTATCAAAACCTGTTGAATATTTTACAAGTCTACACTCCACTACCCCACAGCAAGAAAGTCCCTGATGGTGTGAAAGTGTGTGTGTGTGTGTGTGTGTGTGTGAGTGAGAGAGAGAGATTGAAGTTTGACAGCTACCACAGTGGGTACCTCAGGACTTCACATCTTGGGTCTTCAACTGTGAGTCATGGCCGTTTCATGCCAACTGCACAAACACGGACACACACTGAATCAGAGTCAGAAAGTGAAAAAAATAAATAAATAAGACAGAGAATGGGTGTTACTCATCCCTCTTGCAGCAGCAAACACAAACGTGGGAACTGAATGTTCTATTCAGTCTAGATACGGACCAAAATGCTTTCTATGGTTGTCTGTACTTGTTGGCTAGTCTCAGATGACCATCTTGGTGTCACAGACGGCTTTGCGGATTTCAAGGCTTTAATTTTTTTGCAGAATCTCTGATATCAATCATAGATAGATGAAGCCATGAAAACCTGGGTGTGGGAGATGTTCAGGGAGGTCATGAACTAGGAGCTTTGTTTGGCCTCAAGGATGTTCTGGTAAACAGGTAGAGAAAGCAGGGCTTAACTGGGGTTGTGTTCCGCAGGGGAGGGGAATTGTTGACCCTGACTAGAGATATGTCGAGTGGTGGAAATAGCATGTTGAGAAACTCCTGGGGCCTAGGACTTGAACCATGAGCTGTTCATCTACCAAGCCTTATTCTGGCAAATGTCCGGTCACAAGGGGATGAAATGGATGAGGCACAACTCAGGCTTACTCAGCAATCTTCACAGAGACGTGACCGCCTCCTAACATCACGGATCAAGCTCGCACTGGATGGACAGACCTTGCTCAGAGCCGACTGCAATTTTACTATACTTTAAGTGAGTGGAGACAAACTTCACGTCCGTCTCTCCATCAAAAAAATCACCTCTGAAGTTCAGGATACGTTTTAAACACAGAACAAGAACTGTGGATCTCCCCATTAGTTATACCGAATTGCTTTAAGAGGGAATTAGTTCACAGCCAAGGCAGATCATTGCTGCGACCAAAAATGCTTTCCAGTTATACGATGGGATATATGTGTGTAAATGTTGTATTAGAAAAAAAATGAGCCTATCCTTTAACTTGTGGATGAAGGTTATCAGTCATCCAGGTTGTGGTAATTATGTGTAAGTAGTTTCAGTTTCTCGAAGACGTTTCACCTCTCATCCTCGGCTTCTTCAGTTTTTGCTAACTGGAGGGGAGCTGCAGGCTTTTAAACTCTGTGTCCTCACAGAGACATCCTTACAGAGATGTGTCCTTAATGACTCTGAAACACATCCAGTTGTCTACAATACAACACTTTGAATATCCTTTAAATTGCCATTTATTGTCATTTGGTCCCATTCTGTTGTACTTTGAATCATGTTAAGGCTTGTTATGAGTCATCAAGCCATATTCATCAATCAGCTGGACAGTTCTGGAACCAACATGGGTCCAGGCAAGCAAACACACACACACACACACACACACACACACACACACACACACACACACACACACACACACACACGCGCGCGCACACACACTCATCACTCACTCTCCTCAATAGAGTCAACACCCCTGTCTTTTATCAGTCCATCCTCATCATCCCTCGTTCAGCATATCTGGCCCCGTCTGTGAGCATCATGTATCACTTGTCCTGCATGCTGACAGGCCATCCCACCATCCACTGTGATTGAGGAGTCTTTGGTGGACCGCTGGATCCCTTAGCAGACACATGAGGGTCTGATTTGCTCAGCTGCATGCCCAGGCTTGTGGCCCAATTGATCAGCACTGTGGTTTGGTTGTCGAAACCTCCGGAAGAAATGTAGTTTCTATTGACATACATGTCAGCCACTGGATTTCAATGAGAGGGTCTTGAAGATCACCCAGTATATATATACATCTTCTGCACTCTGACTCTGAAACCTCAACAGTGTAACACACGGAGAGTTCATGCTAGCAACAGCACGAGTTTTGTGTGTAAAATGTGTTGTCCAATTTTTTTTTATTTTTTTTTTAAGAATATGCAATTTCATGAGTTCCTGATACTTTATATTTACATTTTTTCATCTCACTTCACAGCTCACTGTACACCCTGTGGTGTGCACATGGTGTAAAAAGATCCTTAAAGTTTCAGGAAAGCTGCAGCTTTTTTGACCTTGCCTAAACAAATGTTAAAATAAACGAGGGTGATTGTGAAAAGCAGTTTTATAATCTTCGGGTCTTTAATGATTTCATTTCGGATAACATCAGTCTCTAATCTTATTTCATGTGCATATTAAAATCAAATCAAACGAAACAGTTTTTTTTTTGCCAGATCACATCAGGTTTTTAGATTGCCATTGTCTCATATGACCTGTACGTAGGAATTCATCTGTGGCAGTTGTTGTGTAAGAAGGGCTGTGAAAGTGCAGAACACATCTACTTAGTATAGTGAAATTTCTCCCTGTCAGCGCAGTGGTGCAGCGCCTCACGATCCATTATAGGCCCACTGACACACAGGATGAGCTATGAGATGTGGATCTCTGTGAAGACTGATCACTCCAGAATCCCTGCTCAATATCAGAAATAGAAAGGTGATTTTTTAAACCCTGCCAAGACGCCGCAGGGGATTATTGCTTGTGATTTCATCAAAAGGGGACAAAGCAATGTTTGTGTAATTAGATGGTGACGACTAACAATGTGTAGTATGCACCGTGAGGATATTTGAAGGTGACTTGCCATTGGAGTGTTGTGATCGAGGTGTGGTGCATAGCCTGTAGATATTTACCCATTGCACAACCATTACTTTATGAAACTGTATGTTGTGTGATTAAGTATCAAAAAGACTTGCTTCCTTGATGATAATCAGAGTATTATATAAAATCCAAGTTTTGATATGTATTGCCAGATTTCTACAACATCAACCATTTAGCCGATTTACATTTTGTTTGCCCCTGTAGGGTGGCATGGTGGTGCAGTGGTAGCACTGTTGCCTCACAGTCAAAAGGTGTAAGGTCCTGGCTTTTCTGTGTGGAGTTTTTATGTTTCTACCTACAGTCCAAAATATGCAGGTTAAATTGGCAAAAGACAACTTTTTTGCTTGAACTATTCCCCTGAAGTAACATAGACCGATCAGACACAGCATAGACACCACTGGTGAATGGGTAACATTAATCTCCTCATTATAATGCAGTGCTCTGCTGGGAGACCTTGGATCCTGGTATTCATTTGGATGCCACTTAGCACAAACCACCCACCCGACACTATTGCAGACAGAATCCACACAGTCATGAAAACAAAACTCCTCAATGACAGGTGGAATGGAGTTAATGCTGGGCATTTGGAAAATGTGTAGTTGTTGTTATTGAGAATTCATGAAGTCAACAAGAGAATTGTTGACTTCATGGAAGAGAATTTGAAAGTTGAAGAGTACTACCTATGTTTTTGTAGATAATCGTGGGAATAGAAAGGAAGTTAGTGCATATATGCCTCTAAATCCAGAAAATACAAAGAAATCCTCTAAATATAAATGTGGATTAAACGAACATGTATGCCTATATCTGTCTTAGTCATGAATCTACACGAAGTTTTATGCAGAAGGTGTTCTTCTGTTATATTTCTGATACAGTCTGCTGAAGTTCTGTTTGCCCCCCAATAGGAATCCTGAGACCTTTCTGAGTAAATCACACTTATTGTTACCACTAGTAACTACATGTAACTTCATCCTGACTGGGACAGAAGCAGGACTTTCCTATAACAGACTCTGAATTAATCATTTACATGTGGGTGATAGCGAACTTCCTTGCAGGAGAGACATGGTGGAGCTTGACTCTTAACAGGAATAATGGGAGAGAAGCAGAGAGTTGTCAGTGAACAGAGGTTGAGAACTTTTCAGATATCCACCACTGTTATGCTGCTTTGTTTAGTGTATTCTTCTTCCCTTCCAGCTCCACCCATTCCATCTTTTCTGCCATGTTTTTGTTTTTCTGCTTCTTGGTCTTTTCCCTTTTCGCCACATTTTCTGTTCCTTATCAAACCTTCCATCTCCATTCATCCATCTCCCTTCTCATTTTCTTTGTGTCCTCCAGCTACACTAGCAACAAGATATTTTGCATTAAGGCCTTTACTGGCTGGGCTAAATGGAGCAGTGTGCAATTAGTTTTGCGAGTACTTATCTCATTAAAGTAAATGAATTATTGATTTAACGACACTCAAGCTTTTAGAAGCAGGCAAGCTGCTTTTATGACTCTCTCTGTTGTTTGAAAGGACACCGTCCATCTCAGCACTGAAAAATCCATCGTCTCATTTGAACTGCCGGTCCTTACCCGCTCCAGTTTCCCATCTTCAGTTTCTCATTATCTTCCCGCATTTAACAAACAATCATTGTTACATAATCATTAGCATCACTAGTTTGTCATTTTTTCCTGAGCTTGGAACATATATGATATTGTGAGTTGAATGTGAACTGTGAAGTATTATAATCACAATTACCATCTAATTGATTAGGTTATGATCCATGCCTGCTGGGCATAACTCCTGCTGAGTTACATGGGTTTGTTTCTCTTCAAGATCTAATGTGAGTCTGACTTGGTACAGTGTATGCTCAAAGTCATACTTTAATGTATAAGTGTTCGCTGTAGGCTTTTTGGGGTTACAGCATGGCCATATTTATGTTTTATTTCAACTTTTTTTAATTTGTTGATTATTGTGTTATGATTATGAATTTTAAAGATTATATAGAACTATTTTTTTTTTGTACCACGGCATGAGAGAAGCAAACAATCGTTTAGTTTCTAATTATTTCACTGCCGACCACAAAGCCAAAGACGTGCATGGGAGATGTAGGAGTTGTTTGAAATAGATCCTGAATCTGGCACAGTAAACTAATTTCGCTATTCCTTCCTATACATAACTCTGGTTGGTGCGGTTGTTTCTGCAACTGTTGGAAGTTTCTAATTCAATTAGTGAAACACTAGATTGAGTAACCAGAAAAGTTGGAACCTGTCTTACTCTGAGCACCAAGTATACCGTTTTCTGGTATGAATTCATGTGTACTATTACCATGTCAAGTTGAGTTTGTGTTGTTAGCAGGGCCGGCTCTAGCCATGTTGGTGCCCTAGGCACAATTAGGATATTGAGTCTACATTCTACTTGTCATAAAGCAGGCACTGTACATATAACCTTTACTTAATCAAACTGGCATTTAATTGGTAACAATGTTTGACTGTAACATGCAGTAACAACACAAATAATAATAATAATAATAATAATAATAATAATAATAATAATAATAATAATGACTCAGCAATGTATCAGAGATAACAGATAATTTTCTGAACTTACATGCTTCAGAGTGATGTACATGCATGCTCCAGCAGCTCTTGGAGAAGGCCATCTGGACAGTTGTAGAATAGATCAGCCTGATTATTACTGTACAAGCAAAAACACGTACCTGCAGCAGAAAGAGAAGGACAAACAACTGCTACAGCTTGAACACTACTACTGGCACCAGTGGGTCAACAAAACAAAGTATTACCAACTTGTGATTATGCATTTGTAACATAAAGGAGGTTGCAGTACAATTAGATAGTCACACATGCCCAACAATATAATGTAATTATTTAACCATATTGTTTTGAGAATTTTGGCACGATGTCAAACAAATCCAAGCAGGCAGACGGACAATGAACAGCAGCAGCAGTTAACTTATTTTGCCAACTGTGCTGCTGTCTGGTTAACATTCACATGATTCAACAATATCTTTAGCAGCTAACATAGCTTCATTATCTAGCATTAGTGGTTAGTTTTGCTTTGTTCCAAATTAAGCTAGCTAGTACAAATTAAACATCTTTATTCAACACTGTATTATTTTTAATGTTATAAAAGACAACATACTTCTATGCTGGAATTTATTTTCCTTCTCCTCTTTTCTCCATTTTTTTTAAACTGTGCACCTGAAGGCTCGGACCTTGAAATGTAAAAATAGAAAACCTATTACCTACCTCTTGACATCTGTCCGTCAGGCCTGCCGCTCTTCCTACCTCTGACCTGAGATGCGCGTCCCCTCCACTTTCAGCACAGTCAGTTCTCACTTGACGCGACACCCCAAATGCAGGCAGGGTCATGGCCAGGTCAGGTGATGAGGAACAACAGTTTCAGGCTTCGTAGTATTTTGTAGACACGAGGGAGGATGAGATGAGCAAGGTTATTTATTTACAGAACCTGGTAACTGCAGGTGGAGGTGTAAATCTGGACAGGTGTGAGTCTCAGTCCAACAGGTGGGAGGAGGAGAAGAGGTAGCTCAAGGTGGCGCTGGTTGCTGTGATGTGTGTGGTTAGCAGTTACTTGGAAATAGTAATTAGTTGTGATTGCTGATTACTTATCCAAGAAAGTAATCCAGTTAGTTTACTGATTACTTATTTTTCAAAAGTAATTGGTTACTTTTTTAAGTTACTTTTCATAAACACGATACACAACCTGAATACGTTATAAAGCAATAGACCTTTCAGCCTAATTTTCAGCCTATTTCTTTCTGCATATTCCATCATCTAAAATTTAATCAAATGACCACTGTACTTTGGTTCGTATTTCTTCTACGATGCGTTGGAACGATTCATAGTCTACAGTGGAATTGGGCAACGTGTCCTCGACAATCTAACGTTAGCTAGCAACGAGCTTCTTCAGTTCAGCTGCACTAAATCCTGTCGCTCTTAAGTCTATTTTCACCTGTTTAGCAGGAGAGGGGCCCTCGGAGTGGGGGGATCCGGGTTTTTTTCAGTGAGGTTCACATTCCTGTGCCGGCTTGCTAGGTGCTTGGTCAGATTTGAGGTGGAATTTTTTGGTGTAGATGAACGTTTTCTTCCCACGCAGCGTGTACAGCAGATGTTGATGTTTCTGTCACCTTTTACCGAGTCAAACTCAACGTAATGTTGGTACTTCCAAGCACTGAATGCTGCATGGTCCTGCTCTCTCCCGCTCCATGTTGTCTCTTGTTGATCACTACACAGGTCAGTGTTTACCACTGACGTCGCGCCGCTCATACATCATTGTCACTCACGAGACAGTCTCACAAAACAAAATCATGGTTAAGTGACGTAGCGTGCTTGCAGGAAAGTGACAGTAATCTAATTACTATTTTTGCAATTGTAATCCCTTACTTTACTTGTTACTTGAAAAAAGTAATCAGATTACAGTAACACGTTACTTCTAAAGCGTTGCTGCCCATCAGTGGTGGTAAGCCAGGTGAGAGCAGGGCAGACTGTCTGCTGCAAAGTTGCAGGAAGCTGGGTTGCTGGAAAGCAGAGTCACAGGCAGACTTGGAACGCAGATGGACACTGAAGGCAGAAAAAAGCAGTGTTAAATCTTGAAAACACACAAAAACACTAGTAGATCACTAGAAGGCTATTCGGGCTGAGCTGTATACCACGTCTGGTTGATATAATCATCTGGCAGCAGATAGCGAGGTGAGCGGGACTTATCAGCGAGTGCTGATTGCCAGCCTGCTGCAGGTGCATGTGTGTCATCAGCTCCAGTGACGGCAAACTCCACCCAGCCTCTCAGTGCACCTCTGCATGAATAACAGAAAGCAAACACAGCACAAGACACAAAAATCTACCACAGAATATGAGATTGTGACAAACAGGAATGCAAAGTTTGTTATTCTTTCTGTCTGTCTTTTTTGTTCATTTCTTATTTTCAAGGCAGACCATCAGGGAAGGGCGCCAATGGGTGCCGCAAATTAGGTAAGGAGGTTTCATTTTTTGATTTACTTTCAGGAGCCCTCGGGGTAACAAAAGTGTCAGTAAACAAGGGCTGAATACAAAAACACAGGATATAACACATCATCATTTATCCCCATATTTTCTTCTCTCGGAAACGTTCCCACAAACCTATTTATCAAATTTTCTGATTTTGAGATATCCAGGTAGAATTATTACGTTAAATAGCCAGCTCCAAATTGAGCAAGATCTGTGGCTGAAATAATGACCACTGGTCCCATTTATAAATAGTGCGTATGCACCATACAGGGCCTTCTATGAAAACAAACTTAAGGGAGAATGTGGCACAACTGTAAGTTAACTCTGATCCATGCATGTGAACATTTTGGAGATGGGGCAAATTATTGACACATATGGTTAGGTAAATTGTAGACAGAGAGAAACTGAATGTGAGGAATCATCATATGTATAATGGTTGTCACGAACACTTTGGTGGGCGTAAAGCATTCAGTCTGATTGCTGTAAACATAGAAATACTGCAGTGCCACTGGTGTGTAATGGTGCATGATGGATGCACAGACTTTAATTGCCCTTGCATTGCGACAGGATAACCTAGTGACAGAATGACTAAGTGCTTTGTAACCTCCACCTCAGCCACAGAACCATTTTTTGTAATGCTAGAAAAACGCATTTCCTTTGTTTCTCTCGGCAGTGGCCATGATTCACATTAGAGAGCTATTGATCTGCTGGCTCATTTCTATGATTGACATTCATAAGGTGCTTTGCATTGACCATTTATGGTTGAATGTGGGTGTGGAATGGGTGGGATATGAGCCTGAGCCATGTGTGCACATTTCCAAAATGATTTGGTATTTATTTGCCAGGTATTATAACTTGTAACTTTGTTGGCATCCATTAATTTTCTCATTTGTACATACATATGTTCTACAGAGTTTTACAAATGAGATCCCTGGTGTGTGGAGTTGGGAAAGTACAGTAGGAAAGATTTTAACTTCTCTCATCTCTATTTGAATGATCACAATGTATAAAGAACACCCCTCTTTATACTGTAACTGCTGGTTTTTCACCTGCATGTTCATACAGAACAGCTATAAATAGGTTTCCCTTTAGATGTTGTCAGTCACATCATAAGAATTTATTATAAGCACAAGGGTCTTGCTTATTCTTGAAATTAAAAAGCTTTTAGAATGGCTTCAGTGCAAAAGTTGGTACTGATTTGGCCTTGAAAAACACCACGAACCATGGTTTTGTTCAATCCCAACTGAAAACTACCTTTTTCACTCTCGGCCACCTGTCTACCCTCTCTCCATGGTACTGTTGGAGGAGATGGAGTAGTGATGAGAGGTTGATCCACTTTGTGCCTGAGGGCAGCTGGATATCGGTTGTGCTGGTAGTCAAGCTCTGTGGCCCTCCTTGATCATCCTCAGAGGGTCCCAGACGAGCCTGGCTTCTGGGCTGCTCTGCACCTCCACTAATCACCCTTGCTGGAGATGATAACCTGTAATCAGCACTTTCTCTGTCAGCCAGTCAGTCATGCTGCAAGAGACTGCAGGGACTAGGGAGGGGAGGCAAGGGCTCAAACGGCTTAGAAGACAAAGTCACTGCACAGTTTTTAGTTATTTTAACATGGAAGACAGAGCACCTGCAAAAATATTCTCTTATCAACAGATTTAACTCAGTACTGAGAATTAATTTACTTTTACTTAAATGAGGGATATAAAGTTCTTTGAATTTGTCCCTTTCATTTTCATTTTTTATGTAGCTTTTTTGTGAATGTAACCTGTTTGCAAAGTCACAAAACCAAAGCCCACGCTAAATTGAGTCATTCTGTTTTATAGAAAAACACTGCTTTTACTTCTGTAACTATTTACCATTGTACTTATCAAAGTCGCTGCACAGTCCTTAACCTAACCATCCACCTAAATGTCCTCATGAAGATGTAGAGATGTCTCTCCTTTCATATGACGTGTTTGCTGCTGTGTTACGTCAGTGATGCTGCTACAGTAGAAGGAGGAGTTGCATTTGGTAACTAAAATCATGATGACAGGATTTTACCAGCGGTGGCCAGGGCCGTAACCAGGGTTATAAAACTAGTGAGGTGCAAACCATGTGAGCGCGCAAAGTGTGCAAGCAAAAAAAATAAGAGCACTTATTTATGAATAAAAAGTAAAATAAATAGTGTATGAAACTGTGCAATTACACAAATACACAATCATACAATATTGTTGACTGGATTTTTATTAACTTTTGCACACTCTCAGATACTGGATATATTATTGACCTTTTGGAGGGCTGGCTGGATCCTGTCTCCAGAGGGTTCAAAGAAATTAAATCCGCCCCCCCCTCAACGGTCTGGTGCAGCAGGCTCAAACCGGTGTGGGCTCAAGCTGGGTTGAGGGAAGGGAAGGGGTAGGGAAAAAAAGTGTGAAGTAGAGATCTCTGGGGAAGCAGTGTTTTTGGAGTGGGTGTGTTCTTTTTGTTTCAACAAAACTATTATCATGACAAATGCGCGAACCGGCGAGTACGTTCGTTCATTACCTTTCATTTAGGTCTCATCACACGCAGAGGATCTCTTCTTCTTCACCCCAAAACCAAAACATGTCCAGACAGTGCAAGTACACATGAAGCGCTGCGGCATGACGTGTAAGGCTGAAGGTTATGAGACCTCATATGCAGAAACACAACTCCTTTTTTTTTTTTTCTTTTTTTTTTTAGAAACACAACTCCTGATTGACGGCTGTAACGGTTAATATAGTTTGTGATCTTTCCATGAATTACATTTTCATATTTTTTTTTTGTAAAATGTATATTTTTATATATATAAAAAAAAAAAATCCCAGGAAATAGTAACCAAGGTATTTACCTTGGGTACCTCATAGCTAGTTACAGCAATGCCGGTGGCAGAATGGCACTGTCTGTATTTTGGTGGTGGACTCCACAGGAAACGGATGTATGTAGTGTAACACTCTGTTAATGTGACTGCTTTAGCCGTTTTTCTGATTTCTCCAGTTTTGAAAATCTCCGCTGTAAGTAAGCTGTGCTCACTTTACAATTGCAGTCCGGCTAAGCTAGCGGACAATAACTCATCAAGTGAACAAAAAGGTCCACTGTAATGCTAATTAGGTGTGTAGTCACAGCAGCCCTCCTGGCCTGGCCCTGCTGCTGCTGTCTACTACACACACACAAAATGTGAGGAAGGAAAACAAAAAATTGTATTTGACCGTGGCCCCATGTCTTTATTTCTTATTCTATTTTTATGTGTGGTTGAGAAATAAAGGACACTGAAATCTTGAAAAAGTTTACATTGTAAGAAATAGAGGGGGAGGAGCGCTGTGGCGCACGGATCTCAGTCCTCTGATCGGACAGGGCAGGTCATAAAAACTATCATTCTGATTAACAGGGATTGGATGATGGTGGGTGAAATAATAGTAATAACAACATATTACAGTTTTTCTCCATTGGTTTGGCTCATTTCTTGAAACAGAAATTACATTCTCAAAACTCAAAGATCATTTGGCAAAACCATCTCATGGTTCAGCACAACACCATGGTTCACCTGCAAAAGGTCATATTTTTCCCAAAACAGTTCACTCATGTGTCAAAACTATATTCCTCCCTCATACAAATAGTCAGTGCCCCCAAAATGCATTGTCCCTTTGGCATTTTGTAAGCACTGCAAGTCAAAATGTTTAGACGTTTTGTCACTATGGCAGAGGATCATTGAAATATCCCTCATGTCCACCTCTCAGTCTTAGCCTAGTCCATCACTGACATTGGTTACATTACTATTTTTTTGTCTAGCTAACAGAATA